>SJYT01040030.1:331398-361011 GCA_006410635.1 Cephalophus harveyi
ATGTGCATTTTTAAAATGTACCCCCAGGGGATCCTGGCCTAGCTGTTTCCATAGCCCAGGAATCTCTTCCCCTTTTGTAAAGGTATAACTTGATTCATTATATTTGGGGTTTATCTTGTTTTAAGTCTCTTTAAAGGTAATAGATGCATGTGGTAGGCAACAAAAACAAAACAAAACAAAAAACAAAAGGAGGAAGTTGTCCTTAAAAATGTACTAAAAGTCATGTTTTATTCCTGACCTCCCCTCCCCCATTACTCTTCCCCAGAAGTTTTCATTATATTTTGCTTATCCTTCAAAAAAAGAAATTCATATAAGCACACATATATATATATACATATGCCCATACTTAAAATAGAAGTTCTACATCTTGATTTGATATTTAATGTCTCAAAATGTATCCCTAAGAATATATATAAATGAAGTAATTTTTCCTCATAGCTGCTAGTTTTCTGTGCTATTGGCGAACATAATTTTTTCCAATCAATCTTCCAAGATAGATATATTGGTTTTCAAAAAAATGTGTTGATTCTTTAAAAAAAATTAGAACTGTAATTAAAATATTTTTCTATACATACATGTGTGTGTATAGAATACTCCTAGAAGTGGAAGTATTTGTTCACGGGGCTTACATATTTTTTATTTTGATAGTACTAAATTGCTCTGAAGAAGTTTACCAATTCACTTTGAATCAACAATGTAAGAGTCACTAGGCAGAGTAATTATCAGACTTTGTGATCTTTATCAAGCTGATGAGTGAAAACATTTGCCTCATGGTTTGTGGTTTTTTAATTTCTTCCCTCTTTCATTCCTTTATACTAGCAAAGTTCTGCTACTCCTGGTCAATTTTTTGATTGTTTTGCTGAGTCATTTTCTTGTTGATTTACAGAAACTCTTTTCATATTGTGGAAATCAGAGGGGTTTTGGTCATTATTTCTAGTACTTAAACTGTGTGTCATTTTCTCTTTGATTCTATTCTGTTTTGTTTATTTTTTTAAAAATTTATGTATTTATTTGGCCTCCTTGGGTCTCCCAGTTGCAGCATGTGGGAGCTCTAGTTGTGGCACAAGAACCCTTCATGGTGGCACTGTGGGATCTAGTTCCCTGACCAGGGATCAAACTGGGCCCCCTGCACTGGGATCAGGGAAGTCCCTCCACTCTGATCTTGTTTTGTTTTTGTTTGCTATACACAAGTTATTTTTATGCCATCAGGTGATACAATTCAGTTCCTAGGTCTTTGGTTCTGCTTATCTACTCTTCCAAATATATAAACACTACAAACTTATTATAAGTTTAATATAAACAAACTTATTATCTTAGTCATCTATAGCACTGCTATGTTTCATTTCTTAAATTTAAATTTTTAATCTCTCTGGAATTAAATATATGTAGTATGAGACTCAGAGAAGGCAATGGCAACCCACTCTAGTACTCTTGCCTGGAAAATCCCTTGGGCAGAGGAGCCTGATAGGCTGCTGTCTATGGGGTCGCTAAGAGTCAGAAACTTTCACTTTTCACTTTCATGCATTGGAGAAGGAAATGGCAACCTACTCCAGTGTTCTTGCCTGGAGAATCCCAGGGATGGGGGAGCCTGGTGGGCTGCCATCTATGGGGTCGCACAGAGTTGGACATAACTGAAGCGACTTAGCAGCAGCAGCAGCAGTATGAGATTAGGGCTATCCAGGTATCTCAGCTGGAGAAGGCAATGGCGCCCCACTCCAGTACTCTTGCCTGGAAAATCCCATGGATGGAGGAGCCTGGAAGGCTGCAGTCCATGGGATCGCTGAGGGTCGGACACGACTGAGCGACTTCTCTTTCACTTTTCACTTTCTTGCATTGGAGAAGGCAATGGCAACCCACTCCAGTGTTCTTGCCTGGAGAATCCCAGGGACGGGGAGCCTGGTGGGCTGCCGTCTATGGGGTCACACAGAGTCGGACACGACTGAAGTGACTTAGCAGCAGCAGCAGCAGGTATCTCAGCTGGTAAAGAATCTGCTTGCAATACAGGAGACCCCGGCTCGATTTCTGGGTCGGGAATTTCCCCTGGAGAAGGGATAGGCTACCCACTCCAGTATTCTTGGGCTTCCCTGGTGGCTCAGACAGTAAAGAATCTGCCTGCAATTGGGAGACCGGAGTTGGGAAGATCCCCTGGAGGAGGGCATAGCAACTAACTCCAGTATTCTTGCCTGGAGAATCCCCATGGACAGAGGAGCCTGGTGGGCTACATAGAGTCTATGGGATTGTGAAGAATCCGGCATGAATGAATGGCTAAGCACAGCACAGCACCGTGTGAGAATAATCCATTTACCTTTCCCTAACATCACTTTCAGTTTATGTGGAATGTGTGTTGCTGCATAGACCACACTCCCCCAAACAGCATAATGTCACAATTAACAGGTACCTTATTTCCCATGTTAGCCAGTTTCATTTTGTAAGTTAGACAACCACCAATATGCCTCTGCACCCTTCCCAACTGCCCAGGTGAGTCCAAGTAACAACACGGGATGTTTCTCAGCACAGCTGGGAAGGGACCCTAAGTACACCTAAAACCACCAAGGAGGGGCTCCCCTGGTGGTCCAGGGGTCAAGGCTTTACACTCCCAATGCAGGGGCACAGGTTTGATCTCTGCTGAGGAAGTAAGATCCTCAGTGCTCTCAGGAAGGGAGGGAGGGGAGCCAGGGGTAAAAAAACACCAAGGATACAAAGATGAAACCAGTAACCAGAGGCAAATAAAGAACATGCTCAGGATGAGCCAGTCAGAGGAGCAGGGCTAGAACCCCAAACTGGCTCACTGTCTAGTGCTCATTTGGTACAATTCTGCCTCCTTCAGGGTCTGTGTGTCTGGGGGCTGCGCAACCCCAGTCCGTCAGTGTGACTCAAGGATGCATGGACTCTGGTGGTCCAGGGGTTAAGAATCCCCCTTGCAGTGCAGGGGACCTGAGTTGATCCCTGATGGGGGAACTGGGATCCCACATGCCAGGGAGCAATCAAGTCGTATGTACATGGCAACAACTGAACCGGCACTCTAGAACCCGTGCCTCACAGCTAGAGAGAGGCCTGTGTGCCGGGGTGAAAGATCCCACATGCTGCAACGAAGACCCAAAAAGCCAAAACCAAATAAATAAATAACTTTTTTAAGAGAAAGAGATGCAGAAATCAGGCCAAGTATCCATTAGTGACTAATGAGTCACCTGGAGGCTGGGTGGAAGTTCTGGCCCACTCTTCTAGGCCTTTCTCCTGGCTTCCCCCACCTGACCGCACACTTTCATACATACACACACACAACACCTAGCAGCCAGGCGGATCTGCCTGCTCTTTCCACTTCTGTGTGCTCCAGGCCCTTCTTATGGCTGAACAACTTTGGACAGACAGTCTTTAAAGCAGCCCAGAGGACTTCCTGCCTGTCCCAGCTGGCTAGAGAAGGCTAGACCCCTGGGGCAAAGGAAGCCACAAGGCTGACAGATTACAGGGGCCTGGGGGACGTGGAGATAGTATTTCTAAGACTCAGCTCAGACTGACCAGAAATCAAGACCAGTGCACAACAAATGAAATGTGGAGCCTCTTGTTCAAAACTTACCAAGAATTTCCAGACAGCAGCAACAGAACACAGGGTCCTTCTAAGCTCAGGCCCTGTGTGAGTACACAGTTGGCACACCCATGAAGCCAGCTCTCAGGGAAGGATAGGGTTAAAGGGGCAGGCAAAAGGGTCCCCCGCCAAGATTTCTACAGCTCAGATTTTAAGGTAGAAGTGAACTAGTGGATTAGTCGTAATAGTCAAAAGGTGGAAACAATCCAAATGTCCATCAACTGATGAATATCGAAACAAAATACAGTATACCCATACAATAGGATATCATTCTGTCATAAAAATGAGCAAAGTACTGATAGGTGCTATAGCATGGATGAACCTTGAAGAAAACATTATGCTGAGTGAAAGAAGCCACCTATGTGATTCCATCTGTCTGAAATGTCTAAAATGGGTCAATGTATAGAGACAGAAAGTAGATTAATTAGTAGTGATCTCGAGCTGGGGAGGTGGGAGATAGGGGAGGGTGTTGGGATTGGTGGCTAAAGCCTACAGGTTTCCTTTGGAGATGATAAAAACAAGTGTCCTAGAATTAGTTGTGTCATGACTGCAACTCTGTGAAAATACTGAAATTCCTTGAATTGTATACCTTAAATGGATGAATTATATGGTATGTGAATTATATCTATTATCTCCCAATAAGTTGTTACCTAAGAAGAAGAGGAGAAGCTGAAGGAGGTGGAGAAGGAGGTGGGGGAGGTGGAGGGAGTAAGAAATGGAAGAGATTGTGGAGGAAATGGAAGAAGAGGGGGAGGAGGAATTTTAAATGTCTCCCTCCCCTCTCTCCCCCACTCAGGTGAACTATATGTCGGAAGTCTCCTTGGCTTCGGCGAAGCCAGCATCCCCAGTCCAGCAGCCTGGCCCTCCTCTCTAGCTACGTGGGGTGTGCACTGGGGGAGGGGGTAATGTTCTGCTTCCTCTCCAGACTATACGGTTCTAGGAGGCAGCGACGGACATGTACTTAAAAAAACAATAATAATTCACAGTTCAGTTCAGCCGCTCAGTCGTGTCCAACTCTTTGCGACCCCACTAAAGCCTGCCAGGCCTCCCTGTCCATCTCCAACTCCCTGAGTTTACTCAAACTCATGTCCATTGAGTCAGTGATGCCATCCAACCACCTCATCCTCTGCCATCCCTTCTCCTCCTGCCCTCAATCTTTCCCAGCATCGGGGTCTTTCCAAATGAGTCAGCTCTTCACATCAGGTGGCCAAGATATTGGAGTTTTAGCTTCAGCATCAGAATATTCAGGACTGATTTCCTTTAGGATGGACTGGTTGGATCTCCTTGCAGTCCAAGGGACTCTCAAGACTCTTCTCCAACACCACAGTTCAAAAGCATCAATTCTTCAGGGCTCAGCTTTCTTTATAGTCCAACTCTCACATCCATACATGACCACTGGAAAAACCACAACCTTGACTAGATGAACCTTTGTTGGCAAAGTAATGTCTCTGCTTTTTAATATGCTGTCTAGGTTGGTCATAACTTTCCTTCCAAGGAGTAAGCGTCTTTTAATTTCATGGCTGTAGTCACCATCTGCAGTGATTTTGGAGCCCCCAAAATATAAAGTCTGAGACTGTTTCCCCATCTATTCTCCATGAAATGATGGAACCGAATGCCATGATCTTAGTTTTCTGAATGTTGAGCTTTAATCCAACTTTTTCACTCTTCTTTCACTTTCATCAAGAAGCTCTATAGTTCTTCGCTTTCTGCCATAAGGATTCACCGGTCTGTAGTTAATCCTGTGTTCGAATCCTGAAATTGTCCCTTTCCGTTTGTGTGACCCTGAATAAGTCACTTCACCTCTCTGAGCGTCTTTCTCCTCTCGGGAGCGATCAAAATAAGCTAATCCGGGATGAGTTCGAGGGCAAATGGCTCCTCCAGTGGGAGCGCGAGACACAGGAACCAGCTGCGCCCCTGGAACAAGGCAAGTCCGGGGCAGGCAAAAGCCGGTGCCGCGAGCCCGCCCGGACTCCTCCGGAGCCCAAGCGAGGGCGGCAGCCCCCAGAGATGCCCCCAAGTCTCAAGCCCCGGCCCGGAAGGAAGCCAGGACGGCTGAGGGGCCCCGCGGCCGGGGAGCCAGGGAGCCGGGGCCAGGGCCGGGAAGCGGCCGCAGCGCCGCTGCTCATCCATCAGCCGGACGAAGAGCAGAGGCGCGCTCTCGGCCCTCTGTTTGCTTTCTCGCCAATTATTGCCGCGCCGTAGCCCCTTTGTTGATACAGTAGTCCGAAAAAGTGCTAATGTTCATTTATCAGGGGGCCTGCCGGGGACTCCCACGAGTTGCGATTCTTTCCAAAATATAAACACGGGGCGAGCGTCCCAGACAGAAATCCCCATCTGTTTCCCCGGCGCGGGCCGAGAGCGAGGCGTTGTTGAAGATAAAGCCGAGGATAACGCCGCCTGTCTCCAATGGACGTCTCCCCGGCGCATTAATGACATTCCCGGTGATAGTTCCAGCTTATCTTTCAATTAATCATATATACCTTTTGCGGCCGGCCGTGCTGATTGCAGGAAAGCGGGGGCCGGCTCAGGCCGCTCCGATCGCTTTTCAATTAATAATATTTTATGTGCGCAGAACGCGCTCCAGTCCCCCTGGAATTTGGCTCATCTTAAAGCACCGACTCTTTAAAAGGCAAGGAAATGGATAGATTTTCGATCTCTCCTCTCTGCCCCCTTTTGTCTTTCTAGTCCAGCAGCCTGGCCCTCCTCTCTAGCTACATGGGGTGTGCACTGGGGGAGGGGGTAGTGTTCTGCTTCCTCTCCAGACTATACGGTTCTAGGAGGCAGCGACGGACATGTACTTAAAAAAACAATAATAATTCACAGTTCAGTTCAGCCGCTCAGTCGTGTCCAACTCTTTGCGACCCCACTAAAGCCTGCCAGGCCTCCCTGTCCATCTCCAACTCCCTGAGTTTACTCAAACTCATGTCCATTGAGTCAGTGATGCCATCCAACCACCTCATCCTCTGCCATCCCTTCTCCTCCTGCCCTCAATCTTTCCCAGCATCGGGGTCTTTCCAAATGAGTCAGCTCTTCACATCAGGTGGCCAAGATATTGGAGTTTTAGCTTCAGCATCAGAATATTCAGGACTGATTTCCTTTAGGATGGACTGGTTGGATCTCCTTGCAGTCCAAGGGACTCTCAAGACTCTTCTCCAACACCACAGTTCAAAAGCATCAATTCTTCAGGGCTCAGCTTTCTTTATAGTCCAACTCTCACATCCATACATGACCACTGGAAAAACCACAACCTTGACTAGATGAACCTTTGTTGGCAAAGTAATGTCTCTGCTTTTTAATATGCTGTCTAGGTTGGTCATAACTTTCCTTCCAAGGAGTAAGCGTCTTTTAATTTCATGGCTGTAGTCACCATCTGCAGTGATTTTGGAGCCCCCAAAATATAAAGTCTGAGACTGTTTCCCCATCTATTCTCCATGAAATGATGGAACCGAATGCCATGATCTTAGTTTTCTGAATGTTGAGCTTTAATCCAACTTTTTCACTCTTCTTTCACTTTCATCAAGAAGCTCTATAGTTCTTCGCTTTCTGCCATAAGGATTCACCGGTCTGTAGTTAATCCTGTGTTCGAATCCTGAAATTGTCCCTTTCCGTTTGTGTGACCCTGAATAAGTCACTTCACCTCTCTGAGCGTCTTTCTCCTCTCGGGAGCGATCAAAATAAGCTAATCCGGGATGAGTTCGAGGGCAAATGGCTCCTCCAGTGGGAGCGCGAGACACAGGAACCAGCTGCGCCCCTGGAACAAGGCAAGTCCGGGGCAGGCAAAAGCCGGTGCCGCGAGCCCGCCCGGACTCCTCCGGAGCCCAAGCGAGGGCGGCAGCCCCCAGAGATGCCCCCAAGTCTCAAGCCCCGGCCCGGAAGAAAGCCAGGACGGCTGAGGGGCCCCGCGGCCGGGGAGCCAGGGAGCCGGGGCCAGGGCCGGGAAGCGGCCGCAGCGCCGCTGCTCATCCATCAGCCGGACGAAGAGCAGAGGCGCGCTCTCGGCCCTCTGTTTGCTTTCTCGCCAATTATTGCCGCGCCGTAGCCCCTTTGTTGATACAGTAGTCCGAAAAAGTGCTAATGTTCATTTATCAGGGGGCCTGCCGGGGACTCCCACGAGTTGCGATTCTTTCCAAAATATAAACACGGGGCGAGCGTCCCAGACAGAAATCCCCATCTGTTTCCCCGGCGCGGGCCGAGAGCGAGGCGTTGTTGAAGATAAAGCCGAGGATAACGCCGCCTGTCTCCAATGGACGTCTCCCCGGCGCATTAATGACATTCCCGGTGATAGTTCCAGCTTATCTTTCAATTAATCATATATACCTTTTGCGGCCGGCCGTGCTGATTGCAGGAAAGCGGGGGCCGGCTCAGGCCGCTCCGATCGCTTTTCAATTAATAATATTTTATGTGCGCAGAACGCGCTCCAGTCCCCCTGGAATTTGGCTCATCTTAAAGCACCGACTCTTTAAAAGGCAAGGAAATGGATAGATTTTCGATCTCTCCTCTCTGCCCCCTTTTGTCTTTCTCTCTGTCTCTGCCTTTCTCTGGACTGAAGGCTGTTTGTTTGTCCTGCTAGTTTGGCCAAAGTGCGGCTTAGAGAGGCGGCCAGGTTGGGTCAGTCGCCCTTGGGAAGGAAGATGCATCCCTGGTGGGGAGAATCAAGTTTCCTCCCTCTCCACCTCCCCTCCTCTTCCCCCGCTCCTCCCCCCTCTCCCCCAACCACTGCCTCTTCACTGAAAGAAAACAAAAATGTTTTTACTCAGAAACTGTGAGGACTGCAAAGAAAGGTTAGGAATTACTCTTCAATTACTCTTAGGAATTATTCTTTGTCTGCAGAGACCAACATGGGTCACTTCAATTTGGATTTTGCACGTATTTATCCAGTTTTGCCCTGTTTTCCTCTCTTTGGCAGCGCTAAGGCCTATTTTAGACCCAAAAGAAATTACCAGATTCACAGAGGGTGGAAGGGGTTGAAAGTTATCGATTTTATTCAAATATGGAAGGTTTTCTTTCCTCTCCTTTTCATGACACCTGACCCACAAAACTATTTGTCAGCCTTAGGGACCCCCTCCATGCCCCAAAATAGGTGATAAATCTTCACCGCCTTGATTTGCAGAGGACATGCTGAATTTTTCTCTTCCTTCAGAACTCTCTCTTAAAACACACATACATACACACACACAAACTAAAAACAGAGATCCCGGATGCAGCCTCAATGTCCCCCATTAAACGGTAATATTTCAGGCGTCGGCTCACACTAATCTTTCAAACTGTCATCGCCAGCCGCCCGGCCAGCCCATTCACTTAACAGCGCTCCCAGGACCCTCGCTCCCAGCTCTTTTCAGCGAGACGTTTAATTGAATCGGATGTGCCTCGTTTGCCAGACGTCACCGCCTCGGCGATAGGCATCCTCTCCCACTCCCCAGAAACATTCTTGAAAGGAGAGGTGGGCCCCCAAGCTGGGTTAGTTGAGGGCAATTACTGTACTATTGGCGGAAAGCCCGTATCGAGGTAGGGCCGAAGGCAGGCCACTGATCTGGAGATCCGTCGAGGGAGAACGCGGGTTGGGAGGTGGGCGGATGAGGAGGGTTCCTGGGGCTTGAGAATTCTCCACATTTGAAAAAAAGTCATCTCTACGAAAGACCAAGCTAACAGTCTCAGACCCGACCGTGGTCCCCGGCTGGAAGACTTGAAGCGGGACTCCCCCGCTGGCACTGGCGGCTGGCGCCTGCAAGCCGAGTCGGAGGGCTCCGAGACTCCGCGATCGCCGTGCGAGGCTCCGCTCCCCTTTGCCCTAGCCCGGGGGCCACAGGTCCCGGGAGTGCGGATCTGACGAGAGGCTGGCAGAGTCCCAGCGTTGGGCCTACGCTTGACTCCTCTCGCGCCCTTCCCAGTGGCGCTGTGCAATGGTTCACCGTCAGGCTTGAGGGGCGCCTTGAGCGCGCAGTGCGGAGCCTAAGGCCCTGAGCCATGTCCTTAGGTTGCCTTTCGCCCCGTGCGCCTTTCTTCTGGTCCAAACGCTTCTTCCCCGGTTCCCAACTAGTCCTGCGCCAGGAGCCGAGCCCTACAAGGCTCCGTTCTCAGAGAGTCCGCGCTCCCCCGGACTTCGCACAGAAGCCTGAGTCGTGGGAAATCGGCGCTTTCCCCCTGACAAGCCTCGCCATCGCTAGAGATAGGATAAGGCGGAGACCTTCACCTGGGGCCATTCTGTCTGCCCGGACCCTTCCAGAAATTGTACACAAAATAGAATGCCTTGCTACAGTTTTCTGGGGGTGAGCGAAAGGCCCTACAAGTTTTAATCAGATCTTCCAAGGGACCCAGAGGGATGAGGCGGACTAGCACAGAGCTAGCCCAAGATCTGAGCAGGTAGATGGTTCTGAAACACTCAAAGACTGGTCTGACAGAAGATCCCTACTTTACTGACCCTGGGCTAAAAATTAACACCCCCCTCAGACCCTCCTCGCATTTGCCTGGCCCCCTGCCGCTGCCGCAGGGGGATCCCACTCCCAGCGGCCCAGAGAAATCTTGGGCGGCTGGGCTCAGAGGAGCCCGCCTGCCTGAGACCTAAACCTGAGCTGGGGACAGAGGCCATGCAGACAAAGGCCTGGGCAGGGAGGGCAGGTGGGGAGAGGGAGGCCAGAATGACTGACGGGCCCTGAGCTAAGACTCCGGAGAAGACAGCTCTGAGAAGACAGCTCTATTCCGGGGCGCTGAGCTGGCCTGCTGGGGTTCTGGACTTGCTTCGTTATTGAGAGGAGGGCTGTCCCTCTGGGGGGAGACTGGCAGTGACTGGCGCCCCCTGGAGTTGTGTTTGTGTCACTTGCCCTGTCAGCGGTGCTCCCCCATCCCACAACCACCCACCTCGCTTTTCAGCTTGACTCACTCCAGGGGTTCCCAGGGCCTGGCCTCTTGGAGAAAGGCCACCACTAGGCCTGTGAGCCAGCTACACAGAATCCCAAATTCTCCAGAACGCCTCTCTCCGAACATCACCCCAGAGCAAACTCTTTCCCCAATGCGTCTCTTCCTATTCAGACTCTTCTACCATACCATCAGTAATAAATAAACTCCTGGAAATAACTCCATCCCTGAAGCCCCACTCCCCACCCCCACCCCCCCTTCACTTTCCTATTCTGTTTCAGGTGCTGAGGAACAAAATCCCAGATCTACCCAACCCGGCCTAAAGGTCGGATTCGGAGAATAATCGCGTTCTTTCCTGTGCTTGCATCCTAGGAGGATTTTCAGGCTAACGCTAAGGACGAATCTTAGGCTGCAGGAGCGAAAGGAGTCTTCCAAATGCGTCGCGGCCCCTTTAAAAAGCTCAGCGGGATTTTTTTTTTTTTTTTTTTTTTGAGCCGTATGACTATATTAGGTGACACGAAAGTGCTCATCGCTCCTGTCAACGAGGCCCCCGGCCCAATGGCAGGCTGAGTCCCCCTCCTCCGGCCTGGTCCCGCCTCTCCTGCCCCTGCGCCCCGCACTACCTGCCGCCTGGCCACATCCCGAGCTGGAAGGCGGGTGCGCGGGCGCGCGGCGGGCACCATGCAGGGAGGCTGCCAGGGGCCGTGGGCAGCGCCGCTCGCTGCCGCCCACCTGGCGCTGTGATTCGCGCGCCGCCACCATGTTCCCCAGCCCCGCGCTCACGCCCACGCCGTTCTCGGTCAAAGACATCCTGAACCTGGAGCAGCAGCAGCGCAGCCTGGCCGCCGGGGAGCTCTCGGCGCGCCTGGAGGCCACTCTGGCGCCCGCCTCCTGCATGCTGGCCGCCTTCAAGCCCGAGGCCTACGCGGGGCCAGAGGCCGCGGCGCCCGGCTTCCCCGAGCTGCGCGCAGAGCTGGGCCCCGCGCCCTCGCCCGCCAAGTGCGCGCCCGCCTTCTCAGCCGCCCCCGCCTTCTATCCGCGTGCCTATGGCGACCCCGACCCTGCCAAGGACCATCGAGCCGATAAGAAAGGTGAGGGGAAAACCCAAGCTCCTTCACTTCTCTGGGATAGCTTTCGTACCCAAACCTCGCGGCCCAAAAACTCTGGCATGAGTATAGAAGAGGCGAGTGCCTGGGCGGGTGGTGGTGCAAAGGGGGCTCCGAATGTGAGAAGTGAGGTTGTTGCCAGGGCCCCTGGGCGTCCAGTCGGGAGTTTAGAGGAAATGCTGGATCGTGGTTATCAGAAACAGGAGAGGAAAGAAAGGGAAAATATTTATATATTTTTTCCGGCCTAACAAAGCCCCAGGCGCAGCAGCCCTGCTCCTGGATCTGTTATGAAGTTGAAGTTGAGCGATCTGTTTGTGGTGGACACAGCGAGAAAGATTCTCTCTTTTTTTAAAGGTCTTCTTGAGGATCTGACCAAAACCGCTGCAATTAAATTGCTGCACACCAGAAGTACTTCTACGCACAATTGGAGGAGGTCCAAGACCTTCTCTAGCCCACACGTTTACCCGGGGTTTCTGGGGTCTTTCCTCCTTTGTGCAAGTAGGGTGGCATCATTAAGAACAAGGATCTTGAATTTTAAAAGATGGGATACCTCGGACTCAAGAATGATTTTAGCAGCTTTCTTTTTCCATAACAATTTCCTCACGCGGCCAGAGCCTAGAGGGTCTTTCCTGGAAATAGAAAGTGTCTCGCGACGAAAGGCGTGTAGCAATGGAAGAGATGACTCGGGGAGGTGGTCGTATCCCCGCGCACATCCCGAGGTCGGAGGGAGGCTGGCCGGGCAGTAGAGAATGCGCGGCGGGAAGACGGTAGCCCAACGCCGGTTTGGCAAGAACCTGGGGACTGGGGGCGCGGGTGTAGGGCCGCTGTGAGCCCAGAAAGGGTCTTGTGAGCCTAGAAAGATTTGTCTAGTAGCAGAGGGAAAGTCCCGGAACAGCTGCCGGCGGGCACTGAGGCTTGAATTGGTCCATACGGATTCGAATCCAATTCGATTTCAAGGCAGGTTCCAAGGCCGCCTGCCCACCCACTGCTTTTTGGGCGCTGCACAATTCTCACAGCATTTGAACGGGAGCCTTCGATAGATCACCGAAGCAACTGCCTATTGACGGTCTGTTTCTTCGGTTGCCCTAATTTTGAGACAGTGTGACCAATTCTAGGGTGAGGCCCAGGTCTCCTTCCTTTAACCTCGCAAACCAAAGTCTTCCTAGTCTCATTCACTCCAGCGCACCACTGAGCTTTATTTTCTTTGCCGCCTATCTTAAGTCGCTGTCCATCTGTCTCACCAGAATGTGACCTACCCGAGAACAGAGACCTCTCTTGTTAACCAGTGCCCACAGCCGTGCCCGGCACATAGTAGGCAATCAACAAAAGCTGGCTGTCGAGGGGAAGCCCAGTGTACCGCACAGTCTGCCGCAGCCAAGCGAGAGGCTCCAGGCGGGACAGGGGTGGCGCCCACTGGGGACCATCACCCGGCGAGAGCTCCGGGGGGGTTGGTGGCCGTGACACAGCGTCTCTCTGCTTTTCTGTTCCCCGCTCAGAGCTGTGCGCACTGCAGAAGGCGGTGGAACTGGAGAAGCCAGAGTCGGACAGCGCCGAGAGGCCCCGCGCGCGGCGGCGGAGGAAGCCGCGCGTGCTCTTCTCGCAGGCGCAGGTCTACGAGCTCGAGCGGCGCTTCAAGCAGCAGCGGTACCTGTCGGCTCCCGAGCGCGACCAGCTGGCCAGCGTGCTGAAGCTCACGTCCACGCAGGTCAAGATCTGGTTCCAGAACCGGCGCTACAAGTGCAAGCGGCAACGGCAAGACCAGACTCTGGAGCTGGTGGGGCTGCCCCCGCCGCCGCCGCCGCCGGCCCGCAGGATCGCGGTGCCAGTGCTGGTGCGCGATGGCAAGCCTTGCCTCGGGGACTCGGCGCCCTACGCGCCAGCCTACGGCGTGGGCCTCAACGCCTACGGCTACAACGCCTACCCTGCCTACCCCGGGTACGGGGGCGCGGCTTGCAGCCCCGGCTACAGCTGCACCGCTGCCTACCCGGCCGGGCCGCCTCCGACGCAGACGGCCACGGCCGCCGCCAACAACAACTTCGTGAACTTCGGCGTCGGGGACTTGAACGCGGTGCAGAGTCCCGGGATTCCGCAGGGCAACTCGGGAGTGTCCACGCTGCACGGCATCCGAGCCTGGTAGAGAAGGGAGCGGTCTGGGAGGCCTCCGACCGATCCCACCTCTCAAGAGGGACACTGACTACAGAGGGGAGAGGGAGGGCTCCCGACACGATCCTGCGATCCCTCGGATGTCACATGCACTCCCGACACGATCCTGCGATCCCTCGGATGTCACGTGCACTCCCACGGAGGCTTCGGAGCTTTTCCCGCCCCGTGCGCCTTTGTCCCCCGAGAGGGAGAGTTTGTGGCCAGGTTTACGCAGCTTGTGGTGAGTGAAACGGCACCCTGGTGCCTAGCTGTGGCCCCAGGAGTGCCCTCCGAGCGCCCAGGAGCATCCCTAACCGGCCGAACACCAGCCCATTGGGACTGGGAGCCCAGGCGCTGCAGCCTCCTAACGGCCGCCTTTCCCCAAGCCTGGGCCGGGCGCCCGGGCCCTTGCTGCCTTGCGGCTGCCCCCCACCCCTACCCGTATTTATGTTTTTACCTGTTTCTGTAAGAAATGAGAATCTCCTTTCCATTAAAGAGAGTGCGCTGATCCGGCCGTGTGCTTCTTTCAGCTTGCCATTTTTCAGAAACTGAATTTCGGAGGGCAGAGGCAGCCGACCTTGAGTTGTAGAGATAGGTATTCACTGAGCACATGCATGTTGATATAAATAAAGGCTCTCCTGTGCTGGGTCCTGTGTTAGGTACTTTCTGGGGTTGCTCACGTCATCCTCAGTAACTCTGGAAAGGGAAGTTCTGTTTTAAAGGTTAGCAGACTGAGGCCTGGAGAGGTTCAGTGATTTGTCTGTGAACAAATAGCCAGTGCCGGGAGAACTGAGGTTCGATTCTGGGTCTCATTACAGAGACTGAGGACACCGGCCCAGAGCTTCCAACCTCACCTCCTTAAACTCTACTGCTCCTGGCGCAGTTTAAGGTAGGGGGCATTAAATGGAGAGTGAAAGCGCCTGAGTCCTGTGAGACTGCAGGGCACCCGAACTCATCCTTCTTAGAATAACGCTGCCTGCGGTCCATTTTATAGATGGAAAAACCAAGAATCAAAGCCCCTGTCAAGGTTCTCAGAATGCCCCAGACCAGTGATACTCAGATACGCCGAATAGAAGTGCATGGGTCCTGTGGCCTGGCCTCACCGCTGCTCTGCTGGGTAGAGAGCAGAGCCTGGACCACAAAGAGATGACTAAAGGACAGCGACTCCTCCTTCTGCGGCCAGGCCCCATAAATTCACGTGGTCAGGGAACCCTTCTCCCCCATTTGACAGTTTTTTCAGCATTTAATGAATTTTGTCCTAGCCCTGACCAACGAATGCTACTGTGCAGATTTTACAGACCAGAAAATTGAGGCTCAGTTAAATCAAGCTAAAAACCTGCTCACTGTGGGAGTTTCTGGCTGTATGCCTTTTTTTTTTTTCCTCATCAGTAAAATAAGAATAACAAAAATACTTGCTCGGAGTCCTGGACCACCAGTCTGAAGGGGCTGACTGCAGCTCCTTTACCTCCAGCTCCACTCACTTCTCTAAAAGGGAGGAAAGTGGGAGGGCATCAGAGGTTTTGCGTTCCTATGGAATATGGGTTTTTTTTCTGTATTTTGCCTGGAAAGTACCAGCCTGGTTGCCTGGCCCCAGAGCTCTCTGTGGAAGACAAAACATTGCTCCTGGCACATCCTAACCTCTTACGCTGGGAAGAGCCCCCAAGCCAGGCCTGGGGCCATCCTGCTGTCAAGCCAAGGACCCAGCAGCTTTGCCTGTCTGTCCCTCAGGCTCACCCCACCACCCTTGGGGAGAGGGGAAGACGCCAGGAGACTCTAAGTGCTAAGAGCCGAGCTGGATGCCACTCGGGATACAGGGATGCGGGGTGTATGGGCTGAGCTCTGTAAGGAAGCGGGGAAATGCTGCCTCAGAGTTGGGCTCTGGGCCCTCAGACTTGAATCTCTCTGAGGGCTGCGGGAGGGGGATGTGTTCAGCCCAGCGCTCGAGCTCTGCCTCCTGTGCCTACAACCCTACTTCACGCCTTCAGCACTCTCTGGGATGTACGTGGCAGTCCCATCTCCTGGAAGGGCACCAGACCAGTTCTTGATTGAGATAACCCTTTCCTTCTAGGCTGGCCACAGCAGTTGGCCTAACTCACACAGCCAGGGAGATCCTTCTACCTGGAGCTCACCCACGTTCTTGCCCTTCGTCAGTGTCCACTACCTCCTGGGGGTCCTGCACACCTCTGGGCCTTTTCACCTTACACTCATCTACAGTAACACCGTGTACGTGTGCTCAGTCGCTCAGTTGTTTCCGACCCTTTGTGACCCCGTGGACTGGGGCTCGCCAGGCTCCTCTGTCCCTGGAATTCTCCAAGCAAGAATACTGGAGCGGGTTGCCATTCTCTACTCCAGGGGACACCACCCAGGGATCGAACCCGTGTCTCCTGCACCTCCTATATTGGCAGGTGGAATCTTTTTGACTCCACCATCTGGGAATCCAGCCTTTTTTTCTATGACATTATGCTAACAGTAACATTAGAGAAAAAAAAGCCTTTCTCATATTATCCTGCGAGGTTTTCCTGTGATGCCTCCCTCTCCTTCTTTGTCATCCTTCAGGGACTAGCAGCCTGACTCCAAGGTCTCTCACCAAGGGGTAAGGAGGGCTGGCTGGCTGGAAAGCCAGGCCTACAGGCTAAATGCTTAGGGGAGTTTGCTGATCTAATCCATCTTAATTTGCAAACCCAGAAGCTGAGGACCAGAGGTTAAGGCAATGGTCAAGGTCATACATTCCCCAAGCACAGAGCTGGGAAACCCACCAGGCAGATATGAAAAGGCAGGGTGGGGACAGCGTTTAAGAACGGAGAGCCAGTCTCCTGAAGATGCAGG
Source organism: Cephalophus harveyi (assembly GCA_006410635.1). NCBI lineage: Eukaryota > Metazoa > Chordata > Mammalia > Artiodactyla > Bovidae > Cephalophus > Cephalophus harveyi. The sequence continues at coordinate 347,908 of SJYT01040030.1, forward strand.
GGACCCTGCTCTCTGCCCTGGGCCAGCCCACGCTCTCACCAGTGGGTAGGGATCTCAGGCTTGGTATCCAGGCTCATTGTGGAACAAACTGTAGTTCGCAGAGCCCTGGGAAGCAGCACACAGCTCTTGCCGGCTGAGGGTGTGGGGTCCAGGAGCCAGAGGGCTGAGGGTCAAGGGGTCATTACTATCTTAAACTAATGACGCCTGCCTTCCCGTAGTGATCCCTTCCCGAGGCAAATCGGCAGATTTGTTTTCCAAGTATATCCTATAAACGATGCATGCTGAGTGAGAAATTTCAACCAGGACAGAAAAGTGAGAAAGCCCGGGCGCCTCTGAGGTGGCAAAGCTCGCGGAGATAAGGATGGTGCGGGCGGGCTCCCTGTGTCCAGGGCTCTGAGGGTGCACATAGAGAAGTAGTTATATCTAATATTTTAAAAAAGAAATGAAACAAGTACCGGCCTCACCGACCCAATGGACATGAGTTTGAGCAAGCTCAGGGAGATGGTGAAGGACATGGAAGCCTGGCGTGCTGCAGTCCACGAAGTGGAAAAGAGTCGGACAGGACTGAGCAACTTAACAACAGCAACCCCCTGCTGTTAAAAATTGCAAGATAAGCAGTGACATTTAAAAGAAAAAAGCTGGCTCCGCAGGCTAGGATGCGGTTCCCTCAGCCCGGTGCCGCTCTGCACAAGCCGGCAGAGGAGAGCCCCGACTGGGGATCCCCAGAATGAGAGACTGGGCCCACAAGCCTCTCCTCTTTCCACCGCGCTAGAGGCCCAGACCTCCTCTTGCTTCCTCACGTTACTTCCAGCCAGCAGACACAGGTTTTGCCTAATCAGAATAGCTCCCATCTTATTTTGTAGGGCTTTCTGCTTAAATCGATGCCATGCAGCCCATTTCAATACTTGTATTTAAACAAATTTGCGGCAGATCCGCGAACTTAACGCCTTGACATCAGCTGGAAAACCTGCACAGCTACTGGGCAGGCTCGCCCGTCCGGCTGGGCCCTTGCCTCCTCTGGGAGGTGTTCCCAGCTTAGGCCGCTGGCCCCTGGGGAGCCAACAGATCCACCTAGCCCCGGGTCTTGCTGACCTCGCTGCTAGATGGAGTTCCTGGAAAAAGGGACCCTCCTGGAAAAAGGGACCCGCAGCTTAGATTTCACTTGTTTATCATTTGTGGAGCTTACTGTGGTACAAGCGCTGTCCTTACTCTTTAAAATAAACCCATCTAACCACCTTTTACATTTCTGAGTTCTGCTGAGGAATCCATCTTAGGCCCAGAGAGGAGGAATAACTTGCCCAAGGACACACAGGCAGAGCTTGGTTTCAAACCGAGGCAGTCTGACTCCAGAGCCCAAGAGCAAGGAACCATTTCATCCCCAGTTCAAAAAGTAGGCACAGAAATGTCTGTTGATTGATTGACGGTAGGTATGGTAGTAAAATTAGCTAACAACTCTGCAAACATTTCTGTGTGCCAGACTTATCAAGCATACAAGGTAAGCATGATTATTCCTCACTTGGGGCAGGAGAGGAGACTGAGGCACGTAGAAGCGGCCCACCCAAGCTCTCACAGTAGGGGAGGCAGGGCAGCTGGGATACGGGGTGGGGGGCGGCTGCCCTGCACCACTCTGCTGCTTCTCAGGAGAGCTTACTGCAGAGGGGCGTAGGCAGTGAGCAGGCTGGTTCCCCGGGGCCACAACGCGCTCCCCACCCCGCTCCCACCCACAGCTGCCGAGGATAACATCGGGGATTAGTGCCTAACATCTGTTCTTGCTTCCTTTGTGCCAGGCCCAAGGCTAAGTGCTGAACCTGCGAATCTCATTCTGTCATTTCCCAAGGAGGAAACTGAAACTCAGAGAAGTTAAGGACGTTGACTACCTAACGCCACTCTGGCAGTGTGGCCTGGGGAATCCTAGGCAGGAATCCAGATGGTTCCAATAGAGGCCTGGCTCTTTGAACCGCTCTCAGGGGTTCCCAAACTTGCCTGAAGACACAAACTGCTGGAGTCTGGGACACCTTCAACCCCCTCCCTGCCCCAGCTCCCTTGAATTGGACTCCTTGGGGAAGGCGCCTGCAAAACCACATTTGTAACCAGGTGATTCTCATCATCTGGCAAGTTGGAGAACTGCATCTTTTCCCAGAGGCCTCTGATTCTTCAGGCTCCTCTCCTGATGGCCTGGGAGAAACTGGAGTCAGATTTCCCCTCTCCAGGGCCTGCTTTTCCATCTCAGGGTCGCTGTGTGCTTGCTGGGATCCAGTGGCTGAGCACAAGCTTGGTAGCCTAGGGACTCTGGGAGCGGGGAGAAGGGCAAAGGGAGGGAAAGAGGAGAAGCCGGAAGAGGTACTGGGGACACAACTGACATAGCTCAGACCAAGAGCCGCCCTGCGACTTACAGAGCCAGTGCCTGCCAGCGCTGCCTGCACGGACGGCAAGGGGAATCGCAGGGGTGGCAGGGGGCACTCTTCAGGGACAGTCCACCTGTGCTGGCCAAATCCTAAGCTCCAGCTGGAGCCCCAGAGGGGAGTAGGGTTGAACCAGACTCCATAGGCGTTTCAGTTCAGTTTAGTTCAGTGGCTCAGTCCTGTCCGACTCTTTGCAACCCCATGAACCACAGCACACCAGGCCTCCCTGTCCATCACCAACTCCCGGAGTTCACTCAGACTCATGTCCATCGAGTCAGTGATGTCATCCAGCCATCTCATCCTCGGTCGTCCCCTTCTCCTCCTGCCCCCAATCCCTCCCAGCATCAGAGTCTTTTCCAGTGAGTTAACTCTTCCCATGAGGTGGCCAGGAGTATTGGAGTTTCAGCTTTAGCATCAGTCCTTCCAATGAACTGGCAACCCACTCCAGTATTCTTGCCTGGAGAATCCCATGGACGGAGGAGCTTGGTGGGCTACAGTCCACGGGTTGCAAAGAGTCAGACACGACTGAGCAACTTCACTTTCACTTTCCAATGAACACCCAGGACTGATCTTCTTTAGGATGGACTGGTTGGATCTCCTTGCAGTCCAAGGGACTCTCAAGAGTCTTCACCAACACCACAGTTTAAAGGCAGCAATTCTTCGGTGCTCAGCTTTCTTCACAGTCCAACTCTCACATCCATACATGACAACGGGAAAAGCCATAGCCTTGACTACACAGACCTTTGTTGGCAAGGTAATATCTCTGCTTTTTAATATGCTATCTAGGTTGGTCATAACTTTTCTTCCAAGGAGTAAGCATCTTTTAATTTCATGGCTGCAATCACCATCTGCAGTGATTTTGGAGCCCCCAGCATGTTGGCAATTTGATCTCTGATTCCTCTGCCTTTTCTAAAACCAGCTTGAACATCTAGAAGTTCACAGTTCACGTATTGCTGAAGCCTGGCTTGGAGAATTTTGAGCATTAGTTTACTAGCATGTGAGATGAGTGCCTTTGTGCATAGGCGTTTACAGGGTGCCAAAGTTTCATCTGGCCCTCTGTCCACTGGAGGCTGTAAAAGGTTTTGTCATTTGCTCTGTTTTAAGAAGTTAAGAAGCAGCCCAGCTGAATTCTAACACCAAGCCCTCTTCCTTCCAGCACACCACCAACGAACCCCACCCCACTGAAATTCCAGCCTACAGAAATCTCAGTTGCCGCACTGGCTCACTTTAATTCTGCCTCCCACCCCAAAGTAGTTTCCTTTGCCTCTGGCTTCTTAGGGTAGGTTTACCACACAAGGCTGGCACGCTCCTGCCTCTGGGCCTCTGCACTGACTATTCCCTTTGCTTGGAATGACCTTCCCCAGATATCTGCCTGGCTGATGCTTCTTCTGTTTCAAGTCTTTACTGAGATGTCACCTTATGAGACCCATCCAACTATCCTATTTAAAACTGCATCCTCTGTGGTAAAAAAGGAGCCTTTCTCTACACTGTTGTAGGAATGTAAATTGGTGCAGCTACTATGGAGAGCAGTATAGAGGCCCCTCAGAAAATTAAAAATTTAAATAAATTTAAATTTATTATTATAATTAAAAATAAATTTTCCATATGATCCTACAATCCCACTTCTGGGCATATATCCAGAAAAGATGAAAAGTCAAAAACATGTGCACCCCAGTGTTCATAGCAGCACTATTTATAATAGTCAACACTTGGAAACAACCTAAATACCTATCAGCAGATAAATGGACACACACACATAACGTAATATTATCCAGCCATAAGAACGAAACAATGCCAGTTGCAGCGATATGGATGGACCTAGGGGTTATTATACTAAGCGAAGTAAGTCAAAGACAAATGCCATGTGATATTACTTATATGTGGAATATGTTTAAATGATACTGATTTACAAAACAGAAGTAGACTTACAGACACAAAAAAGAAACCTTTAGTCACCAAAGGGAATAGATGGGGAGTGGGGAGGGAGAGATAAATTAGGAATCTGAAATTAAGATATACATAATACTATATATGGAGAAGGCAATGGCACCCCACTCCAGTACTCTTGCCTGGAAACTCCCATGGACGGAGGAGCCTGGTGGGCTGCAGTCCATGGGGTCGCTGAGTCGGACACGACTGAGCGACTTCACTTTCACTTCTCACTTTCATGCATTGGAGAAGGAAATGGCAACCCACTCCAGTGTTCTTGCCTGGAGAATCCCAGGGACGGGGGAGCCTGGTGGGCTACCGTCTGTGGGGTCGCACAGAGTCGGACACGACTGAAGCGACTTAGCAGCAGCAGCAGCAGCAATACTATATATAGAATGCATAAACATCAAGGACCTACTGTATAACACAGGAAACTATATTCAACATCTTATAATGAACTATAATGGAAAAGAATATGAACAGGTATATATGTGTGTGTGTGTGTGTGTGTGTGTGTGTATATATAACTGAATCACTTTGCTGTATACCAGAAACTAACACAGCATTGTGAACCAACTGTATTTCCATTTTTAAAACAGAACTAAAACAACTATAAATATACTTATTGACTATAAGATAAATTTATTCTCCTAATTTTTCATTTCATTTTCAAGACAATGTTCCAAACTAATCTTTCTTTCTGTTTTTTTCCTATAATTTTTTTTTTTAACATTTTTGGAGTCTGTTTATTTTAAATGCTTTTTTTTCTGGTATGTGTTTTCTTTAGAAAATGATGACCCCCTGATCTAACTGTCTTAGAACAGAACACTCACAAATACATAGTCTTGTATTTGAAGTTCCTTCTTTCTACCTTCTGAACTCCTACCCATCCATCAAGGTCCAAGTCATATGGCCCTCCTTTCTGAGAGTGTCCACCATTGTTAGAGAATTGACTTTGTAAATTGGCAGTCACCATAGTGTCTGACTCATCTCTACGCCCACAGTGCTCAACAAAGAACAGGCTACATAGTAGGTGCTCTCATCTGATGAATGAATGAATGAATGAATAGGTGACTGAATAAAGCCTGCGTGTGGGAAGCAGTACACTTACAGATCCATAATCTCCTGTACTTCTTTTCACATTCATGGCATTTATAAGTCCGTGGTAATGCTCTTTCTGCTGCTAAAGTGTGGGTTCCATGTAGGAAAGACAGTGTGTGCCCACCCTGCACACAGCCTGCTCGTAGCAGGCACGTGATAAATACACAGTGCCTGAGGGATTTCCCTGCTGGTCCAATGGTTAAGAATCTGCCTTGCAATGAAGGGGACACGGATTCAGTGCCTGGTTGGGGAACCATGGTCCCATTTGCCAAGGAGCAACTAAGTCTGCGAGCTGCAACTATTGAGCCTACGTCACAAGTAGAGTCTGCAATGAAAGGTCCCACATGCTACAAAGAACGGGCGCAGTCAAATGAAGATATAAACAGATATTTCTTTAAAAGTATACACTGCCTGAATGAAGGAGCTGATTTGCTTATTCTGACTTGTAAGGTTAAAAGGTGCATTTCTGGAAAAATACGTGAGTTTATTTGAGCAAAGATTAATTCAGATAAGGCAGCACCAAACTGGAAGTGGCTAGAAGCACGGGAGCCAGGGCAGGCTACTCACTTCTGCTGAGGAACTGCAGAAGCAATGCACAGAAACCATCTGACTGGCTGTACTTTAAAGTCTACTCAGTTGGCTGTTTGTGATTGGTTGTCCCTACTGTTGTCGGGTTTTTTTTAATTTTTATTGGAGTATAGTTTATTTATAATGTTAGTATAGCGTTAGTTTCCACTGTACTGCAAGGTGAATCAGTTATACATATATAGATCTCTCCACTCTTTTTTAGATTCTCTTCCTATATAGCCCATTACAGAGTATTGAGTAGAGTCCCCTGTGCTATACATGCATGCATGCTGAGTTGCTTCAGTCATGTCCAACTCAGTGTGACCCTGTAGCCTGCCAGGCTCCTCTGTCCATGGGCTTCTCCAGGCAAGAATACTGGAGTGGGCTGCAGTTCCTTCTCTGATGCTATATAGTAGGTCCTTGTTAGTTATCTATATTGTATATAGTAGAGCTTATATGTCAATCGCAATCTACCACTTTATCCCTCCTGGTAATTTATTCCCTCCTGGTAACCATAGTTTATTTTTTACATCTGTGACACTATTCCTGTTCTGTAAATAAGTTAATTTATACCTTTTTTTTTTGATTCCACATATAAGCAATATCATATTTGTCTTTTTCTGTCTGACTTACTTCATTTAGTATGATAATCTCTAGGCCAATCCATGCTGCTGCAGATAACGTTATTTCTTTCTTTTGAGTAATCTTCCATCATATATATGCACCACATCTTCTTTGTCCATTCCTCTGTTAATGGGCATTTAGGTGTCTTCCTAAAACAGTGCTGCAAAGAACATTGGGGTGCATGTAAGCTTTTGGATTATGGTTTTCTCCAGATAAACGACCAGGAGTGGGATTATTGGATCATATAGTACTTCTGTTTTTAGTTTTTTAGGAACTTCCCTACTGTTCTCCATAGTGGTTACATCAACCTACATTTCCACCAACAATGTAGGAGGGTTCCGTTTCTCCACACTCTCTCCAGAAGTTGTTGTTTATGGACTTTTTGATGATGGCCATTCTGACTGGTGTGAGGTGATACCTCATTGTAGTTTTTTCTTTTTTTTAAATATTTATTTGTTTATTTGGCTGCACTGGGTCTTAGAACCATGTTGGAACACGCAGGAATCTTCAATCTTTCACTGCAGCACTTGAGATCTCTAGTTGCAGCATATGAACTCTTAATTGCTACATGTGTTATCTTGTTCCATGACCAGGATTGTACCTGGGCCCTCTGCATTGGGAGCACAAAGTCTTAGCCACTGAACCGCCAGGGAAGTCTCTCATTGTAGTTTTAATTTGCATTTCTCTGATAATTAGTGAAGTTGAACATCTTCAAGTGGTTTTTGGCTATCTATATGTCTTCTTCGGAGAAATATCTTTTTAGATTTTCTGCCCATTTTGAAAAAAGAATTTTAAATAGGCCTATTTGCAACTTACTCATCCCCTTTTCAAACTTCCCTCCTCTGGTCCTCCTTAGCAGCCCTGAAATTGGTTCAATACATATTTAGTAAATATTGTGCAAGGCACAGGGGAGTCCACCAAAGAGTAAAATCCCTGCCATCATGAATCTTTCGTTCTGATGGGGAGACAGACAGTAAACAGATAAATACATATACAAGACCATTTAAGACAGTTATCTTTGCTGAGAAGAAAATTTGGCTAGATGATATGACAGTGGTTGCTGGGAGAGGGTAGGTGGTGGGGGTAGGGGGAAGGTGAAAGTCGCTCAGTCGTGTCCAACTCTTTGTGACCCCATGGACCATACAGTCTATGGAATTCTCCAGGTCAGAATATTAGGGCGGGTAGCCTTTCCCTTCTCCAGGGGATCTTCCCAACCCAGGAATCGAACCCAGGTCTCCCACATTGCAGGCAGATTCTTTACTAGCTGAGCCACAAAGGAAGCCCGGGGGTAGGGAGAGAGGTATTTTCCTTCATTTGTATTGATCGACTGATGCCCTGGGTCCTCAGGGCTGCGGGCCTTCTCTGCTGCGGCGCGTGGCTTCTCACTGCAGTGGTTTTCTTGTGGAGCACGGGCTCTAGGCGCCACGTGGGCCCAGACGCTCTGTGGCATGTGGGATCTTGCCAGATCAGGGATCAAACTAGAACAAATAATTTCACCATTTGTATGGAAACACAAAAGATCTTGAAAAAATCAAAGCAACCTTGAGAAAGAAGAATGGAGCCGGAGGAATCAACCTTCCTGACTTCAGACTTTACTACACAACTGCAGTCATCAAGACAGTATCGTGGTGGCACAAAAATAGAAATATAGACCAATGGAACAAGATAGAATGCTTGGAGATAAATCCACGCCCCTATGGGCACCTTATCTTCAACAAAGAAGGCAGAAATATACCATGGAGAAAGAACAGTCTCTTCAATAAATGGTACCAGGAAAACTGGGCAGCTAGGTGTGAAAAAATGAAATTAGGACACTTCCTAACACCATACACAAAAATAAACTCAAAATGGATTAAAGACCTAAACAATAAGACTAGAAACTACAAAACTCTTAGAGGAAAACATAGGCAGAACACTCTTTGATATAAACCATAGCAAGATCCTCTATGACCACCCCCCCCCCCGCCAGAGTAATGGAAATGAAAACAAAAATAAACAGGACCTGATTAAACTTAAAAGTTTTTGCACAATGAAGGAAACTATAAGCAGAGTAAAAAGACAAACCCTCAGCATGGAAGAAAGTAATAGCAAATGAAACAACTGACAAAGAACTAATCTCCAAAATATACAAGCAGCTCACAAAGCTCGATATCAGAAAACCAAAAAACCCAATCAAAAAGTGAGCAGAAGACTTAAAGAGACATTCTCCAAAGAAGACATAGAGATGTCTTCCCCATACAGATGTCTATGTCTTCTGTCTGCACACGAAAAGATACTCAGCATCGCTTGTTATTGGAGAAATGCAAATCAAAACTACATTGAGGTATCACCTCACACTGGTCAGAATAGCCATCATTAAAAAATCTACAAACAATAAATGCTGGAGAGCTTGTGGAGGAAAGGGAATCCTCTTGCACTGTTGGTGGGAATACAAATTGATATAGCCCCTGTGCAGAACAGTATGGAGATTCCTTAAAAACCTAGAAATAAAACTACCATGCACGTGTGCTCAGCCGCTTCAGTCATGTCGAACTCTGTTACTCTATGGACTGTAGCCTGCCAGTCTTCTCTGTCCATGGGATTCTCTAGGCAACAATACTGGAGTGGGTTGCCATGCCTTCCTCCAGGGGGTCTTCCCCACCCAGGGATCGAACCTGTGTCTCCTGCGTCTCCTGCATTGCAGGTGGATTCTTTACTGCTGAGCCACCCGGGGAAGCCCATAAAACTACCATATAACCCAGCAATTCCACTACTGGGCATATACCCGGAGAAAAGCATAACTGAAAACATCCTTGAGTTTCATTGTAACATTATTTATAATAGCTAGGACACGGAAGCAACCTAGGTGTCCATCGGCAGATGAATGGATAAAGAAGTTGTGGTACATATACATGATGGAATATTACTCACCTATAAAAAGGAATGCATTTGAGTCAGTTCTAATGAGGTGGATGAACTTAGAAAAACAAATATTGTAAATTAATAGATACATATGAAATCTAGAAAGATAGTCCTGATGACCCGACTTGCGGGGCAGCAACAGAGAAGCAGATATACAGAGCAGACTTTTGGACACAGTGGGAGGAGAGGGTGGGATGATTTGAGAGAATAGCATTGAATCATATATATTACCATATGTAAAACAGATAGCCAGTGGGAATTTGCTGTATGAGGTGGAATAGGGGTTCAAGAGGAAAGGGACATATATATATATATATATATATATATATGTATACTTATGGCTGATTCATGTTGATGTATGCCAGAAACCATCACAATATTGTAATTATCCTCCAATTAAAAATAAAATTACATTAAAAAAAACAAACACCCGGTGCCCTGCATTGGCAGGAAGATTCTTAACCACTGGATCAGCAGGGAAGAGTCTAGGGGAGGTATTTTAGACTTTGTGGTCTGGCAAAGTCACACACTGAAGGTGACATTGAAGTCCTGAAAGTTTAGCTGCAGCAACCATGGGAAGATCTGGGGAAGAGGGTTCAAGGCAGAGGGAGAAGCTTGTGCAAAGGCCCTGGGGTAGGAATGAGCTTGATATGTTCAAGAAACAGCAGGTGTGGTCAGAGCTTAGGTGGTTAGGTGGGTAGGTGGAGGAATATGATGTGGATTTGAAGAGGTCAGTCTCATAGGCATAAGGCAGATTGACTTAGTGGTTACAAGTCTCCACTCCCCTGTGTAGTATTTCTGCTGCTGCTGCTGTTACTAAGTCGATTCAGTCGTGTCCGACTCTGTGCGACCCCAGAGACGGCAGCCCACCAGGCTCCCCCGTCCCTGGGATTCTCCAGGCAAGAACACCGGAGTGGGTTGCCATTTCCTTCTCCAATGCATGAAAGTGAAAAGTGAAAGTGAAGTCGCTCAGTTGTGTCCAATTCTTCGCAACCCCATGGACTGCAGCCTACCAGGCTCCTCCGTCCATGGGATTTTCCAGGCAAGAGTACTGAAGTGGGGTGCCATTGCCTTCTCCATAGTATTTCTGCTGCTGCTGCTAAGTCGCTTCAGTCGTGTCTGACTCTGTGCGACCCCATAGATGGCAGCCCACCAGGCTCCCCTGTCCCTGGAATTCTCCAGGCAAGAACACTGGAGTGGGGTGCCATTGCCTTCTCCATAGTATTTCTACCCATACTCAAATTTCTCTGATGACTTTGGACTTTGATAAACAAATGTTAGCAGATATTACACAAGCTAAGGCTTGACACGTGCTTTCCAGGAGGGGTTTACTCTTCTATGTTTCTGCCATTGCCATGGGAAGAAACGGCTCTGCCAGCCCACGGGCCTAAGGAGGGAGAGAGACACCTGGACCTGACCTATGGACCAAGCCTCTGCCAAACTTCATCCAACCTCCTTAACCAAACTCCAGCCAACCCAAAGATGTGTGAACAAGAAAAGCTAATGTTTTCAAGTCATTGCATTGGTGAGGAGATTTGTTTCACAGCATTATTGTGGATGCAGTTGACTAATAGATGGTCATTGCAGGAAGGAGGATGTGGAGTTAAAGGGCAATGAGGAGCGAGCTGGGAATTCTTCTTTCACGGCCCTTAGGTGGTGGCAGGCGGGTGGTCATGGGGGCAGTTGAGTTACACTCTATTTGTCCTTTCGTGGGGCACAGAACATGACTTCATTTTTCCCATCACATTAAAGTTAGCGTGGCCTTGTGACTTGTGAGCAGAAACAGTATTAATGCGCCACTTCCAGATGAAAGCTTTAGGAGCCAGAGCACTGTTCTGTCATTCTTCCTGCAGGACAATCAGTAAATCTCTTTTCATCTCACAGATTTTGCTCCACTTCCACTGCTCCCAGCTTGGTCCAGGCTACCATATCTCTGGCCTGGGTGACCACAGTGGCCTCTAGCTGATCCCCACCTTTTCACACTGCTTCCCTATGTTAAGCAGAATAAGGACCCCCACCGACGCCCATGCCCTCATCCCCAGAACCTGTGAATGTGCCAAAACAAAAACAAACACAAAAAAGCAAACCAACAACAAGAAGCTAACACCCATGCGGATGATTCAGTAAAGGTTTTGAGAAGGCTAGATTGTCCTAAATTCTCTGGGTGGGCCCCATGTGACCACGCAGGTCCTTATAAGGGACCAGACAGTGAGAGTCAGAGGGGATGTGAGGATAACAGGCAGAGGTTGCTGCGATGCAGCCAGGGGCCAACAAATGCAAGCAATCCCGTGAGAGTAGAAAAACTAAGGGACAGACTCTCCCTGAAGTCCCCAGAGGAAGACATCTGTGCCAACACCTCAATTCTAGGACTTCCGACTTCGTTACTGTAAGACAATAAATCTCTACTATTTTAAGCCGCTGTTCACGGTAACAGAAGACGAATCTACTTCCCTACAGTCTGTTCTCCACTCAACAGTCAGAGTGACCTATCAAAAACTGTAAACTGGATGCTATCACTGACCTGCACAAGGTCATCCAGGCGTCCCGCTTGCTTGCGGGGGGATTCTGAACTCCTTGCCTGCGGTTGGCCCTGCCCACTTCTCTAGCCCTGGTTCTCACTCCTGATCACCAGTTCCTGCCTCGTTGGCTTTTCCTCAGCCTCTTCCTGCAGATCTCTACCTTCTGCCCATGATGTTCCTTGTCTCACTCGTAGCCTGGATCTTCTTCCCCCAGGACTCAGCTTGAATGCAGCTTNCTCACTCCTGATCACCAGTTCCTGCCTCGTTGGCTTTTCCTCAGCCTCTTCCTGCAGATCTCTACCTTCTGCCCATGATGTTCCTTGTCTCACTCGTAGCCTGGATCTTCTTCCCCCAGGACTCAGCTTGAATGCAGCTTTCCCGGAGAAGAACTTTCTGAGCCCTAGTCTAAACCGGGTGCTCCCGTGTCCTCTATTTCAGCAACCTTATTAGAGTCTGTGGTTACACATTTGCAGGTGCATTGATATATCATCTTCCCTTCCAGACTATACGCACCAGGAGGGAAAGGACTTGGCAATCAGAGCCAATACTTACTGAGTGATTATGAAGTATCAAGTTGCACTTGCAGTGTTCTATTGAATCCTCACAATACTTCTGTAGCTGGACATCATCCTTACTCTTTTCATAGGTAAGGTCCAGAGTCTCAGCGCACAGGACACCAAGAGTAAGGGGTGGAACCAGGACTGAACTCAGAACCCAAGGATGCTGGTCCAGAGCCCATTCTTTAATTCACTGGCCTCTATTGCTTCTGTCTGGGTCATCACTACCTGGCACACAGCTGGTGCTCAATAAATATGTGGCAAATGAATGGCTGTTATCTAGAGGTACACCACAGGGCTGAGGATGTGTGTGCCCTTAAAGGAGTGGGAATGCTGGACAGAGCACAGCTGCACTGGTTAACATACAACACACAGATGAAAAACGAAAGATGGCAACACCAAACTACTTGGAGGCGTCCATGATCCGACTGCCCACCCGTCTCCTGTGGCGCCCTGTCCTTGGAATGGCAGGTCCACGAATCCAGGCAAATGGGAAGCAGTCAG
>SJYT01040030.1:361521-478512 GCA_006410635.1 Cephalophus harveyi
TCTTCTAATTTCATGGCTGCAGTCACCATCAGCAGTGATTTTGGAGCCTAAAAAAATAAAGTCTGGCACTGTTTCCACTGTTTCCCCATCTATATCCCATGAAGTGATGGGACCAGATGCCATGATCTTCGTTTTCTGAATGTTGGAAACAGAAGTGGAAACAGTGGCAGACTTTATTTTTGGGGGCTCCAAAATCACTGCAGATGGTGACTGAAGCCATGAAATTAAAAGAAGGAAAGTTATGACCAACCTAGATAACATTAAAAAGCAGAGACATTACTTTGCCAACAATGGTCCATCTAGTCAAGGCTCTGGTTTTTCCAGTAGTCATGTATGGATGTGAGAGTTAGACTATAAAGAAAGCTGAGCTCTGAAGAATTGATGGTTTTGAACTGTGATGTGGGAGAAGATTCTTAAGAGTCCCTTGGACTGCAAGGAGATCCAACCAGTCCATCCTAAAGGAGATCAGTCCTGAGTGTTCATTGGATGTTGAAGCTGAAACTCCAACCTTTGGCCACCTGATGCGAAGAAAAGGTCTTTTCACTCATTTGAAAAGACCCTGAGGCTGTGAAAGATTGAAGACAGGAGGAGAAGGGGACGACAGAGGATGAGATAGTTGGATGGAATCAGTGACTCAATGGACATGAGTCTGCGTAAACTCCTGACAGGGAGGCCTGATGTGCTGCAGTCCATGGGGTTGCAAAGGTTTGGACACGACTGAGTGACTGAACTGAACTGAACTGTCCCTGTTAAATGTACAGCTTGCAAATATCAAATCACTATGTAGTATACCTAAAGCTACATAATGTGGCATGTCAATTATATTTTGACTTTTTAAAAATATGTAATCTGGGGATAAATAATAACTGAAAACTATATTTTAAGAAAGATATATGTATATGTATAAAAGTGGAAAGTGTTAGTTAGTCAGTCGTGTCTGACTCTTTGTGACCCCTTGGACTCTAGTCTGCCAGGCTCCTTTGTCCAAGGGATTCTCCAGGCAAGAATTCTTGAGTGGGTTGCCATGCCATCCTCCAGGGGATCTTCCCTACGCAGGGATCAAACCCAGGTCTCGCACATTAGAGGCAGATTGTTTACTGTCTGAGCCAACAGAGAAGCCCATGTATGTGTGTGTGTGTATATATATATACACACATATATGTATATAGTGTATATACATAGTGTATATATACATACATATGTACATATACATATGTATGTATATAGTGTGTTAGTTGCTCAGTTGTGTCCAACTCTTTGTGACCCCATGGACTGTAGCCCACCAGGCTCCTCTGTCCATGGGATTCTCCAGGCAAGAATGCTGAAATGGGTTTCCATTTCCTCTCTGGGGATCTTCCTGACCCAGAGATTGAACCTGGGTCTCCTGCATTGCAGACAGATCCCTCACTGTCTGAGCCATCAGGGAAGCCCATATCTAAATATGCACATATATATCACTGTACAGACCATACTGAATCTGTCTGCTATAAGCAGAAATTAACACATTGTGAATCAATAAAAATTTCAGTTAAAAATTATTTTTCAGTGTAAAGCACGTAGAGTTTCATCTTGTGAGAGCTGAAACCAAGCCCCACCTTAAACGTGTTTACAGATAAGGAGAGAGCCATCCAGCCTAACTGGAGAATGATGGGATAAAACCTGACAGCATCTGCTGTCGAGGAAATGCACTATTTGGCCCTGCAGGAATCATCTTCAAAGCCAGAGAACCTGGTTTAAGCATGGCCTTAATAAGAAGCTAATCATGGCCTGACTCCCGCCAACCAGATGGCTAGGCCGCCTTCCCCTGGTGGAATAAGGGGCCTGCTCCACGCAGCTGTCCAAGCTGGGAGCTGACATGAAGATGCTGGAATCCGTCTGCTCCGCTCTTTCATCCTCAGCCTCTGGGACCTGCAGTCCAGAGTCAAGAGTGGGGTGAGCCACAGGGGCTGCGGCAGGTGAGGCCTCTCCAGCAATTAGCTTCCATGCCCAGATATTTGTTCCTTTTCATGTTCCTAATCTTTTTACCAGAAATACCCCGGATTTTGTTCCAAGCTGTACTGGGAACATTACCCTCTTTAGAGGGCACTGGGAAGTCAAATGTTCTCAACACTGAGGTCCCTTTGGAGAATGGCCCTCACACTGAATTATGAAGTTCCAGAAGCATCACCAAGTTACTAGGGAGAACGTCAGTGTTAACGCAGTACTCCTAGACAACAGGTTAAGAGAAAATTTTGTATCAAAAGAAAAATTAGGTAAATTGGTCTTTATCCTAATTAAAAACATGTATGTATCAAAGGGTACCATCAATAGTGTAAAAAGGCCAGCCCACAGAATGAGAGTATGTATTTGCAAATCATATATTTAATAAGGAATTGAAATGCAGAATATACAGAAAACTCCTACAACTCAACAACAAAAAGCAAACAACTAGAGACTTCCCTGGTGGCCCAGTGGCTAAGGATCCGCCTGCCCATGCAGGGGACACGGGTTCAATCCCTGGTCTGGGGCCCGTGGGCCACAACTACTGACACGTGTGTGCCTAGAGCCTGTGCTCTGCAACAAGAGGAGCCGCCGCTGGCTCCACAACTGGAGAAGGCCTGTGCACAGCAAAGACTTAGCACAGCCCAAAATAAATAAACTAACTTTTCAAAAATATATATATAAAAAACTGGATTTAAAAATGGGCAAAGGAACTTAAATACACATTTCTCCAATGAAGATATACAAATAAGCCAATAAGAACATGAAAAGATAGTCAGTCTCATTAATCGTAGTGTGTGTGTGTGTTCAGCGGCTCAGTCGTGTACAGTTCTTTGTGATCCCATGGACTGTAGCCCTCCAAGCTCCTCTGTACATGAAAATTTTCAGGCAAGAATACTAGAGCAGGTTGCCATCTCCTACTCTGGGGCATCTTCCCAACCTAGGGATCGAACCTGTGTTTCCTGCGTCTCTTGCCTTGGCAGGAAGATTCTTTACCATTGAGCAATCATTAATCATTAGTGAAATGCAAATCAAAACCACACATCCATTAGGATGGCTACCATCAAAAAAAAAGAGGCGGGTGGAGGTTGATGAGGATATATAGAAACTGAAACACTTGTGCACAGCTGGTTGGGATGTAAAATGATGCAGCCTTTGTGGAAAACAGTATGGCAGCCTCTCAAAAAATGAAACATAGAATAATAATATGATTCAGCAATTTCGCATCTGCATACATATTGGAAAGAGGGAATAGGAATCAAAAAGATATTTGTGCACCAGTGTTAAAAGAGGCGGGTGGAGGTTGATGAGGATATATAGAAACTGAAACACTTGTGCACAGCTGGCTGGGATGTAAAATGATGCAGCCTTTGTGGAAAACAGTATGGCACCCTCTCAAAAAATGAAACATAGAATAATCATATGATTCAGCAATTTCGCATCTGCATACATATTGGAAAGAGGGAATAGGAATCAAAAAGATATTTGTGCACCAGTGTTCATAGCAGTGTTATTCACGATGGCCAAAAGGTAGGAACAACCTTCGTGTCCAGTGTTAGATAAGTGAGTAAATGAAATGTGGAATATATACACAATGAGATATTACTCAGCCTTAGAATGGAAGGAAGTTCTGACATATACTACAAGATGAATGCACCTTGAAGACTTTATGCTTAAATAAGCCAGTCACAGAAGGACAAATACTGTACGATTCCATTCACAGGAGCCCCTTAGAGTAGTCAAGTTAATGGAGACAGAAAGTAGAATCATGGTTTCCAGCAACTGGGGGAGTAGACAGTGGGGAGTTAGTATTTGATGGATACAGCATTTTAGTTGGAGAGGGTGGGAAACTTCTGGAGAAAGATGGTGCTGATGGTGGCATAACAATGTGGGATGTACTTGGGGCCACCGAGCGACACACTTTCAAAAAATGGTTAAACAGTAAGTTTTATGGTGTATCTTACCACAGTGAAACAGAAAAGATGGTCAGCCAAGTAACTGAACCACAGAATCACCCTTGACCTTGTCCCCCTCCTCAGCTCCATTGGTAAAGACATAGTGGGTTATAGAGCTCCCTGGATTTCCATTCTAAATATCTGTAGCAGGCTGATTGCAAATTAGCACCAGTTATCCTTCTCTCCATAAGCCTCTTATCCTTCTCCATCAGAGGGCAGACAGACTGAAAACCACCATCACAGAAAACTAACCAATCTAATCACACGGACCACAGCCTTGTCTAACTCATTGAAATTAGGAGCCTTGCCCTGTAGGGCCACCCAAGACAGACAGGTCATGGTGGAGAGTTCTGACAGAATGTGGTCCACTGGAGAAGAGAATGGCAACTTCAGTGTTCTTGCCTTGAGAACCCCATGAACAATATGAAAAGGCAGAAAGATAGGACACTGAAAGATGACCTCCCCAGGTTGCTAGGTGCCCGATATGCTACTGGAGATCAGAGGAGAGAGAACTCCAGAAAGAATGAAGAGACAGAGCCAAAGCAAAAACAACGCCCAGCTGTGGATGTGACTGGTGATGAAGGCAAGGTCCGTTGCTGTAAAGAGCAGTATTACAGAGGAACCATGAATCAAAAAGCAAAATGGTTGTCTGAGGAGGTCTTACAAATAGCTGTGAAAAGAAGAGAGGCAAAAAGCAAAGGAGAAAAGGAAAGATACACCCATTTGACTGCAGAATACCAGAGAATAGTAAAGAGAGATAAGAAAATCTTCCTCAGTGATCGGTGCAAAGAAATAGAGGAAAACAATAGAATGGGAAAGACTAGAAATCTCTTCAAGAAAAGTAGAGATACCAAGGGAACACTTCATGCAAAGATGGGCACAATAAAGGACAGAAATGATATGGACCTAACAGAAGCAAAAGATATTAAGAAGAGGTGGCAAGAATACACAGAAGAACTGTACAAAAAAGATCTTCATGACCCAGATAATCATGATGGTATGATCACTCACCTTGAGCCAGACATCCTGGCATGCGAAATCAAGTGGGCCTTAGGAAGCATCACTATGAACAAAGCTAGTGAAGGTAATGGAATTCCAGTTGAGCTATTTCAAATCCTAAAAGACAATGCTATGAAAGTGCTGCACTCAATATGCCAGCAAATGTGGAAAACTCAACAGTGGCCACAGAGCTGGAAAAGGTCAGTTTTCATTCCAATCTCAAAGAAAGGCAATGCCAAAGAATGCTCACACTACCACATAATTGCACTCATCCTCTCATGCTAGCAAAGTAATGCTCAAAAAAGACAATGCTATGAAAGTGCTGCACTCAATATGCCAGCAAATGTGGAAAACTCAACAGTGGCCACAGAGCTGGAAAAGGTCAGTTTTCATTCCAATCTCAAAGAAAGGCAATGCCAAAGAATGCTCACACTACCACATAATTGCACTCATCCTCTCATGCTAGCAAAGTAATGCTCAAAATTCTCCAAGACAGGCTACAGCAATATGTGAACTGTGAAATTCCAGATGTTCAAGCTGGTTTTAGAAAAGGCAGAGGAACCAGAGATCAAATTGCCAACGTCTGCTGGATCATGGAAAAAGCAAGAGAGTTCCAGAAAAACATCTTTTTCTGCTTGATTGACTATGCCAAAGCCTTTGACTGTGTGGATCACAATAAACTGTGGAAAGTTCTGAAAGAGATGGGAATACCAGACCACCTGACCTGCCTCTTGAGAAATCTGTATGCCGGTCAGGAAGCAACAGTTAGAACTGGACATGGAACAACAGACTGGTTCCAAATAGGGAAAGGAGTACGTCAAGGCTGTATATTGTCACCCTGCTTATTTAACTTACATGCAGGATACATCATGAGAAATGCTGGGGTGGATGAAGCACAAGCTGGAATCAAGATTGCAGGGAGAAATATCAATAACCTCAGATATGCACATGACACCCTTATGGAAGAAAGTGAAGAGGAACTAAAAGCCTCTTGATGAAAGTGAAAGAGGAGAGTGAAAAAGTTGGCTTAAAGCTCAACATTCAGAAAACAAAGATTATGGCATTTGGTCCCATCACTTCATGGCAAATAGATGGAGAAAGAGTGGAAACAGTGGCAGACTTTACTTTTCAGGGCTCCAAAATCACTGCAGATGGTGACTGCAGCCATGAAATTAAAAGACGCTTGCTCCTTGGAAGAAAAATTATGACCAACCTAGACAGCGTATTAAAAAGCAGAGACATTACTTTGCCAACAATGGTCCGTCTAGTCAAGGCTATGGTTTTTCCAGTAGTCATGTATAGATGTGAGAGTTGGACTATAAAGAAAGCTGAGCTCTGAAGAATTGATGCTTTTGAACTGTGGTGTTGGAGAAGACTCTTGAGAGTCCCTTGGACTGCAAGAAGATCCAACCAGTCCATCCTAAAGGAAGTCAGTCCTGAATATTCATTGGAAGGACTGATGCTGAAGCTGAAACTCCAATCCTTTGTCCACCTGATATGAAGAGCTGACTCATTTGAAAAGACTCTGATGCTGGGAAAGATTGTGGGCAGGAGGAGAAGGGGACAACAGAGGATGAAATTGTTGGATGGCATCACTGACTCAATGGGCGTGAGTTTGAGTAATCTCTGGGAATTGCTGATGGACAGGGAGGCCTGGCGTGCTGCAGTCCACGGGGTTGCAAAAAGTTGGACACGACTGAGCGACTGAAGTGAACTGATCCATCTCTCCCTGAATCCAAGTCCTTTACAATGTGACTTTGCTGCCTGTCTCATCAAGAAGTAGAGTCTATTTCTTTAGCCCTAGAGTCTGGGCTGGCCTTGCAGCTTGCTTACTCCAGTAGGATCTCATACAAGTGGTGTGCCAGTTTTGATCTTGTCCTCAGGAGATCTTGACAGCTTCTGCTTGCTCTGTTGGAACCCTGTCACTGTTTAGAGTGAGCCAGAGGTAGCCAGCTGGAGGATGAGAGACTATATGAAGAGAGCCCAGTTATCCGGCTCAGGTCATCCCAAACCATCCCACAGCCAGGGGCTCCCAAACACATAGTGAGGCCAGCCATGATCACAGAGCTTATAACACTCAATCGACATGAGTATGTGCTGCCACGACCAGAAAACTGGCCAGTTGACCAGTAAACTCAAGAGCAATAATACATGTTTATTGTTTGCAACCATTCTTGGGGTTGGGAGGAGGGTTTGTTATGCAGCAACAGCTGACTGACACAGTACTGCCACCACCACTGTCTTCTACTCTAAGGAAGCAGATTGACCTTAACCTTAGTTTTCCATCCTTCTGAGAACTAGTTTTTTCAATGGCTAATGGGAAGGAAACTTTAAATTTAAAAACTTCAGCAGAATATGTCAAGACACTGATTGATTTGCTCTAATTTTTTAAGATTTTTTACCTTTGATGAGTGAAGCATTTTTCAGGTGAGAAATGGCCTTCTGTTATCTCTTTGATTCTTGTTCTGTTCTGAATTTTCTTTTATGCTTGTTTCTCTTTCTAGTGCACATAAGCTGGGTGCATGATGGATCTGTGGGGCTTTTCGTCATGTTTCCTACCCTCCCCCTCATGTCCTTGCTTCAGTCTTTTTCTCTGTGTTTTGAGAGAATTCCTCTTTAATTCACAAATTTGGTATTTTGTAGTATTCAAATTCCTGTCGCTCCCTCCATGACATTTTAAATTTCTGATCATCATGATTTTCACCCTCTAGAATATTTTTCTGATTCTCAGATTATTTTCTTTTCATTACTGCTCAACCTTGTTTTTCAAAGGCTGTGTCCTTTCAGATCTTACTGAGAAGATAAATGAGAACTTGTTACATACATCCCTGTATGTATGTAAAGATGTTACATGCATCTTTCTGCTGCTAAGTCACTTCAGTCGCGTCTGACTCTGTGCGACCCCATAGACGGCAGCCCGCCAGGTTCCGCCATCCCTGGGATTCTCCAGTCAAGAACACTGGAGTGGGCTGCCATTTCCTTCTCCAATGCATGAAAGTGAAAAGTGAAAGTAAAGTCACTCAGTTGTGTCCAACTCTTCGCAACCCCATGGACTGCAGCCCACCCGGCTCCTCCGTCCATGAGGTTTTCCAGGCAAGAGTAGTGGAGTGGGGTGCCATTGCCTTCTTTGTAAATCTTTCTGACTTTTTAGTAATTACATTTTAAGGGAGATTATTCCTTTTGGACTATAAAGAAAGCTGAGCGCCAAAGAATTGATGTTTTTGAACTGTGGTGTTGGAGAAGACTCTTGAGAGTCCCTTGGACTGCAAGGAGATCCAAGCAGTCCATCCTAAAGAGGTGGTGGTGATGGTGGTGGTTTTGGTGGTGGTGGTGATGGTGGTGGTGATGGTGATGGTGATGGTGATGGTGATGGTGGTGGTGGTGATTGTGATAGGAGTGGTGACCTCACTCCGTGGCCTTGTCAATCCTCATTGGTTATCTCAAGCAGCTTTGCCCTGCGTCTATACGAGAGGTTCCTGGGGGCTGTGGTCACCTGGAGTCTGTGTCTAGCTGGTCTTGACCAGGGTGGGAGGACCAGACACAGCCTACAGCACAGGCAAGCAGAGCCTGTCGCTGGCCAGTCCTTAAAAAGGAGTCCCTGTGGGACAGATGGGACTCGGCCGGGAGAGCGCAGGGCATGTGCGCAGGGAGGGTAGGGAGGCCTGCCATGGAGGGCTGGGGGGTAATGGACCCAGCACTGGCTTTAGCACCCACTGCCTTATATTATTATCCCAGCTCTGCCCCATGAGACCTTGGGGGGTTACTCCACCTCACTGAGCCTTGATTTTCTTGACTGTCAAATGGAGTTAATAGTGTACTATTAGTACACTAATAGTAACTCAACAAATGTTACTTCCTTTCCCATTTTCCATGAGTCTCAGTTCGGACAGGAGGCTAGACCTAGGGCAGTTTCCATCTGAGATCCCAAAGCCGAGATTCCCCATAGACAATCTCAGGCTGGTAGAATTGGAGGTGGGGTGTCATGGTTAGAGCGCAAACTTTAGCCCCAGACAGCCCTGAGCGCTGCTTCCCAGCTGCGTGACCTTGGCTAATACACGTGACCCCGCTGCACCTTGGGTCCTTAGGCATTGTGGGGTTAATGCTGTACTGCCTCATGGAGCCGCTGTGAGTGGATGTTGGGACACGAGATCACTCTTTGAATGGTGTTTGTGAAAGGATTTGGGAATCCCTGAAGTGGCTTTGTAGAATGTAGTTTGAAGAGAAATACTACATTGTTTGCTGTGTGCGCTCACTGGCCAGGAACCAGCTGGTCTGAATGTTTCTTGCGAGAGAGGGCACACGCCCACTCTGCCGTCACTGTCCCAGGTCACCGTGGCCTCATTCAGAGTGGGCACGATCGGCCCGGAGAGGGGCGAGTTAACAACCTCCCTTGGTCATATTTGACCATCACACAGTCAGAAAGGAGGGCTCAGCAGGCGCTGCTTTCATGTTGTTCTATATTTACCCCTCATTGGTCTATCCATGGGACCGGGTGTGTGCTGATCCCTGCCCAGCGCCTCCCTGGCTCCCAGGGGCTCGTTATCACGGGACACAGACCCCTTATCTCCACTGAAGGCTCAGGCAGCAATTTGCTTTCAGGTTGAAACCTCCTCAAATCAATTTCGGATGCTTTCTGTGTGACAGCCTGTGGCTGCGGGCACCTCCCTCGTCCCCTTGACTGGTCTCTGCCTCTCGACAGTGGTTCAAAGGAGCTTTTGGAAACCTTTTACCCTGCCAACAAGTCATCATTCATTCATGCACTCAATCAGTGTTTATTGAGACCTTGTGCTGGGGGCTGGGGATATAAGCGCTCATAAGCAATGGCACCCCACGCCAGTACTCTTGCCTGGAAAATCCCATAGATGGAGGAGCCTGGTAGGCTGCAGTCCATGGGGTAGCTAAGAGTCGGACACGACTGAGCTACTTCACTTTCACTCTTCACTTTCATGCATTGGAGAAGGAAATGGCAACCCACTCCAGTGTTCTTGCCTTGAGAATCCCAGGGACGGGGGAGCCTGGTGGGCTGCTGTCTATGGGGTCGCACAGAGTCGGACACGACTGAAGCGACTTAGCAGCAGCAGCAAGATATATATGAGGACACAACCCTTCCTGCAGCTCATGGTGAATAAAATAATCACGCAGTAATGAGTGCTGTCTTATGAAGAGCCAGCAGAAAGATAATAAAAAGATTGCCTCTGGATGGTATGGTAAGCTCCCAATGCTCCTGCCTTGGGTCCCCAAGAGGCCCCCCCCAGGGGAATATCATAGGTGCTCACCCAAACCTCCACATCCTGCTGGTTCAGAACTTTTAAAAATTATTTCTTTATTGAAGTATAGTTGATTTACAATGTTGTGTTAATTTCTGTTGTGCAACAAAAGGATCCAGTTAACACATATATACATTCTTTTAAAAATTCTTTTCCATTATGGTTTATCCCAAGATGGATTGGAAAGATCCCTTGGAGGAGGAAATGTCAACCCACTCCAGTATTCTTGCCTGGAGAATCCTATGGGCAGAGGAGCCTTGTGAGCTACAGATACAGGGTCACAAAGAGTCGGACACAGCTGAGCCGTGCACTGTGTAATATAGTGGGACCTCGTTGTTTATCCATTCTATATGTAATAGTTTGCCTCTACTTACCCCAAACTCCCAGTCATCCCTCCCACACTGCCTTCCCCTCGGCAACCAAGAGTTTGTTCTCTATGTCTGTGAGTCTTTCTGTTTCACAGATAAGTTCATCTGCGCCATATTCTAGATTCCACATACAAGTGATAGCACGTGGTGTTTGTCTTTCTGTCTTGTTTAGTGTGACAGTGTATGGTTGCATCTATGTTGCTGTGCATGGCATCATTTTGTTCTTTCTTATGGCTGAGCAGTTTTTCATCGTGTATATGCACCACATCTTCTTTATCCATTCATCTGTTGAACATTTTGGTTGTTTCCATGTCTTGGCTACTGTGAATAGTGTTGTTATGAACATAGAATACGTGTATCTTTTTGAATTAGAGTTTTGTTCAGATACATGCCCAGGAGTGGGATTGCTGGATCATATAGCAACTCTATTTTTAATTTCCTGAGGAACCTCCATACTGTTTTCCATAGTGGTTGTGCCAACTGACATTTCCACCAACAGTGTAGGAGGATTCCCATTTCTCCATACTCTCTCCAGCATTTGTTATTTGTAGAGTTCTTAATGATGGCCATTCTGGCTCAGAAGTCTTATCAACATCCTGGGATCATATCCGTAATTCAAATGTTGCCCATGCTATAATGGGCTGAATTGTGTCCCTATAAAGATATGTTGAGTGTCTCAGCATGTGACCTTATTTGGAAATAGGGTTGTTCCTGATATAATTAGTTAACACGGGGTCATTAGGGTGGGCTCTATGGTGTCCTTACAAGAAGAGGTAATTGGACACAGAGACAGATGTGCACCAGGGAAGATGATAGAAAGAAGCAGGCAAAGAACAGTCAAGAGACGACATAGACAAGACTGGAGCGAGGCAGTCGCGAGGCAAGGAGTGCCAAAGACCACTGGCAGCCACCAGCAGCTGGGGGGCAAGGAAGTCTTCTCCCCTAGAGCCGCCAGAGGGAGATGGTCCTGCGAGCCCTTGGTTTCAGACTTCCAGCCTCCAGAGCTCCGAGAATATAGTTCTCTGTTGTGTTACGCCACCTACTCATGCACCAAGTCCTCAGTGAGCAGTTACTCTGTGCAGACACTGTGCTAGATCTAGGGACACAGCTGGGGCCTGGGGCCCGGCCGAGGGGTAAGTTGGTGAAGGGCCTGGGGCAGAGGCGCCAGGTCCAGGGCACCATCATGGAAAGGCATCTATGGGTGAGACTGGAACCAGAGCCAGAGGAGGTGTGAAACCATCCTCCCCGGCAGACAGAGCTGGGAGGGGGGCTATGAGATGGGACTTCTGGGGCAGCCCCTCCCATCCTCTGGCCTGTGGTCATCACCAGGCTGTTCTCTTGATGGGCCCAGCACAGCAGAATAAGGCTTCTACTTCAAAACTTCCAGTCTCATCCAATAGTTAGGCCTCCCTGAGATTGCCCCAGACGACAGTGGATGGAATTTGGGGGCATCCCCAAAACTCTCCATTCACATTTACCAGGGTGTTACCAGTTTAACCCACACGACGCACAGGGCTCACGCAGGGCCATCGTGTCAGCATTCTGTTATCAAGGCCCTGTGTGTTTTCCCCGTGCCACTTCCTCCCCAGACCTGTTCTCACATGTTGACTGCATGCCTTGCCCAAGAAGAGCAACTGAGGTTAAGATCCCCAACTTCCTCAGACTATCGATAACATTCCAGGTATCTATTGCTGTGGAAGATAGCCAACCTGTGCTTAGTGGCATCAAACAACCACCATTTAACTCTTCCATGGGTCAAGAATTCAGACAAGACACAGTGTGGGTGACTTATCTTTGCTCTGTGAGGTCGGGGGCCCCAGTTGGGAGACTGGAATGCCTGAGGCTGGAATCTTCTGCAGCCTCCTACACTCCCCTGCCTGGGGAGTGCCCGGGCTGGGATGACTCGAGGGCTGGGCTCATCTGGAATTGACAATCCAAGCATCTACATTAGCTTCTCCATGCGGCCTGGGTTTCCTCACAGCATGGTAGCCTCAGTGTCGTTGAACTTCTCACCAGGCAGCTGCTTCACTGGGAGACTGGAATGGCTGAGGCTGGAATCTTCTGCAGCCTCCTACACTCCCCTGCCTGGTGCCCGGGCTGGGATGACTCGAGGGCTGGGCTCATCTGGAATTGACAATCCAAGCATCTACGTTAGCTTCTCCATGCGGCCTGGGTTTCCTCACAGCATGGTAGCCTCAGTGTCGTTGAACTTCTCACCAGGCAGCTGCTTCTTCAAGGGCAATGGATCCAGAACAAGGCAGAAGTGGTATGGTCTTTTATCACCTAACCTTGGAAGTCATATAGAATCACCTCCAGTGTATTCCATCAGTCAAAGCAGTCTCAAGCCCTTGGAGATTCAAGAAGGAGGACAAGGAACCTGTGGACATAGACACAGACCCCTCCTGCAGAGGACATGTGTCACACAATTTGCCACTATGTTTCAAAACCACACAGTCAATGACAAGAAAACCTAGGACAAACCTAGACAGAATGTTAAAAAGCAGAGACATCACTTTGCCAACAAAGGTCCATCTAGTCCAAGCTATGGTTTTTCCAGAAGTCATGTATGGATGTGACAGTGGGACCACAAAGAAGGCTGAGCACCAAACAACTGATGCTTTCAAACTGTGGTCCTGGAGAAGACTCTTGAGAGTCCCTTGGACAGCAAGGAGATCAAACCAATAAATCCTAAAGGAAATCCACCCTGAATATTCATTGAAAGGAATGATGGTGCTGAAGCTGAAGCTCCAATACTCTGGCCACCTGATGTAAAGAGTTGACTCATTGGAAAAGACCCTGATGCTGGGAAAGATTGAGAGCAAGAGGAGAAGGGGGTAACAGAGGATGAGATGGTTGGATGGCATCACCGACTCAATGGACATGAATTTGAGCAAACTCCAGGAGACAATGAAGGACAGGGAAGCCTGGTGTGCTGCAGTCCACAGGGTCGCTGAGAGTTGAACACATCTTAGCAGCTGAACAACAACAGGTAGGAAACCAGACTCCCCTCAGATATAGGGACACCTCACTTGGCTGACAGCTCCTGGCCCTCCCCTCAAGCACAGGATGAGGTCCAAATCCCTTGGCATAAAAATCAAAGTCCACAGCCTGCCCCAGACTGTGTTCTACCCGCCTCCTCTGGCCCTCTGGACTCTCCCTGAACTGGCTAAATGCTTTTACACGAGTGTGCCAGCCCCTGGCCAGCATGGGCCTGAGGACCCATGACCCTCAAAAGGTCTTACTGAGGCCCCAGCTCCTGGGATTATCCCTCCAGAGGCCCTGAGTCCCCAAGGGGACACAGAAACCCACCTGGAGCTCTGGATCCTCAGCCTAGAGGTGATGCCCCTCATTCCCCACTAACGACTCAGCCACCTGTCTTCCCTCCTTGAACTCTGCTCCACTTGAAGAGACACAGATCCCCAGCTGGGGCTTCAAAGGCGTGGGGGACGGGGGGAGTGAGTGGCCCAAAACACAGGAATTGGAGCTGTTGCGATTCTCTAGAGTTCCCGCCCAAACTCCTAACTATTCGCAGGCACAGACAGCTGAGCTCTGTCTATGCTCTTGAAAGGGCTGCCTTTGAAGCTGGCAGTGGAGCGCTGAATGGCCCCCCTGAGTGGGCACCACACCCAGAGAGGAGGAAACGGGGCCACCCCTGGAAGGGCCACTCTGTTAAAAGGACCCATGGCCACTGCCAGCAGGCGAGATGAGCAACAGGAGGAATACACTTCCCTGCCAGTGACCTCTGGGTCAGTGATGACCATGGATTGAAGGGGACTGCGAGTCCGGGGACAAAGCCACTTCTCATTTCAGCTGGCAAGCTTCAGCCCGGCCCTTTCCTGGTGCACAATGAAACTAGAAGGGAAAGCCCTTGCTCTTTGGAAGTGGGAGTTCTTTCCTTCCTTACTCCCTTCATTCATTCCTTTGTTCTTTCTGTCATCCCACACAGAGTGATTGAGAGCCCACTGTTGACATGGTCCTGCTGGGCTCAGCACTGGAGGTTGCCAGGTGGCCAGGCCAACTCCCCCGCCCCCAGACTCTAGATGATCAGACCAGCATAAGTTCACATCCTAGTCCAGCTTCTTGCTGGCTGAGTCTCCCTGAATGGTGGCCCCTCAAAGATACATCCACCTCAATTCCCTAAACCTGTGAATGTGACCTTATTTGGGAAAGGGGCACGCAGCAGGGGCTCAGAAAATGTTGGCCATTTTTCAGTTGTTTTGAGTCCCCCACCCCACTGTATGGCTGTGAACGGAGTCTTGGTCTCCAGTGAATTTTTAAGTCGGACCCTGAAAAAGAAAGCTGCAAAACTTGATTCTGATACCATGTAGTCGTTTTAAGGGGGTCCACTCATGCTACCTGCCGACCTGAATTGCCTGCATTCCCTGGCATTTTGTGCGAAGGTCCTTGGGCTCCTGGACAAGAATGAACTCTAAGGGGATTAGACAGATCAAATTCACAAGTGTACAAGCTAAATGCACTCTGCACTTGAACTCCTGCCCTTGAACGGCACTGTGTGATGAAACAAGAGTGAAATGAACCCCAGCAGCCAGGGTGAAGCCTTCTTTCTTTATTTATATTCATCTTCAATAACTCCGAATGTTTAGAGGCTTTTTAAACTTTTTGTTTTAAAATCATTACAGACTCACAGGAAGTCACAACAATAGCACAAACGATTCAGGGTTCTGTGGACCCTTCGCCCAGCCTCCCCTAGTGGTGACCACTGCTTATACAGCAATAGCCACTGTCAACAGGAGACCGACCTGGGTATAATACTATCAACTATTATTCTGTTCTTGCCAATTTTTTTCATGTGTGTTCATTTTTGTGTGTGCGTCTATGTAATTGTATCCCAGGAATAGACTGGTGTCACCACCACTGAAATCAAGACCCAGACCAGAGACATCCCCACATAAGACCTTCCTCATGCTTCCCTTCACAATCACAGGTGCGCATACCTCGTACCCTGGCAACCTCTAATCTGTTCTCCATCTCGCTAGCTTTGTCATTCTGAGAGTGTTATATATCTGGACTCGCAGAGTAGGCAGCCTTTGAGACTGGCTTTCTTCACTAAACATCATTTTCCTGAGATCCATCCAGGGGGTTGCGTCTATGAACAGTTTGATTTCTTTTACCGCTTTTCATTCTGTTGTAAGGATGAGCCCGATTTTGTTTAGCCATTCACCCGTTGAAGGACATTTGAGTTGTTTCCAGTTTGGGCTACTAAAGATGATTTGAACATTCATCTATAGGTTTCTTAATGGGTGTATGTTTTCATTCCCTATGAGATAAGTACCCAAGAAAATGTTCAGCTTTAAGCTTCTCTATTATCTGGAACAAGTCTGCTAAGATGTCATGATCTGCAAAGACTTTAGAATTTGTGTTTTAAAACATCAGCTAGGTAGTCATTTTTCTAAAGAGAAATCATCTTGTTTTCACACTGATTTTGTAGATGGGGCTCCTTCTATATAGAATCTGCATATGAAAGAATACTAATATGCTTTTTTGTTAGAGAGAATTAGTCTCATATGAGACGAGTGTTAGTCTCATGAGGTGAGGTGAGGTGAAGTCGCTCAGTCGTGTCCGACTCTTTGCGACCCCGTGGACTGTAACCTACTAGGCTTCTCCGCCCATGGGATTCTCCAGGCAAGAATACTGGAGTGGATTGCCATTTCCTTCTCCAGGGGATCTTCCCGACC
The DNA here is from genome assembly GCA_006410635.1 of Cephalophus harveyi. Lineage (NCBI taxonomy): Eukaryota > Metazoa > Chordata > Mammalia > Artiodactyla > Bovidae > Cephalophus > Cephalophus harveyi. The sequence goes on from SJYT01040030.1 coordinate 377,787, forward strand.
CAGGGATCGAACCCGGGTCTCCCGCATCAGAGGCAGACGCTTTAACCTCTGAGCCACCAGGGAAGCCCATAACCAATTTAAAAGTAGAGAAGAGACAGCCATTGCACCGCCATTCCACTTACGGTGACATTGAAACCAGTGTCGATGTGGTTTTGTTTATCATTCTGCCAAGCCCGAACTGTCCTAATGGACCCCCTCAGGCTTACTGGTAGCACTGCCCCCAAAGGGGACACATTCGCCACAGTGGTAGCAGTGTCTGTGCAGAGTCGCAGCCTGGGCTGGGCCTGTGCAGACGCCCGCCTCCATCCTTCCCTCCCGCCTCTCTGGGCCCCACTGTGGCCATACCCCCTGTACCCGAGCACCCAGAACATAGCGCCTCCAGACCCACGGCCCTTCTCATCTCATGCAGCAGGCCCTCTGCCGCTGACTACAGTCCAGCATCCCAGGAGACCGCACCTCTTGGCTGCACCCAGCATCCAGCTCAGACCAGGGTGTCCCATTGAGGCCTGGCCACCAGGGCCCACCATCAGGCCCACACACTCATCCGGGCTCCCTATGTTGACTCACAGCCCAGGGCCTCCTGTGGCCCAGGAAGAATGTCAGCCAGAGAAAAAGAACCAAGACGAAAGCCACGGTCTTTTGCGACCATTGCTTTTGCTGTATTTCATTCATATTTGCAGAAGCAACAGAACAGAATGTATACGAGGACCTTGCTTTGTTTAAAAAAGAAAATAACTTGCCATATCTCATCAAACCTAAGATGCTCTAGTTTGTAAGACTACCACTGCTTTATGTACCACAAAGAAAGAAAATGTGCTTCCATTTAAACCTCAACAAATGACTGTAAGGCAACTTGAGTTCAGAGATGCTCACCGTAAAGCCATGTGCATCTTGGAATCAGATGAAATTCAGGATACAAAAGTTAAGAAGCACCTCCTGGAATGGTAACAGCTCTTCTCTCTGCGTGGAGCACCCCATGCCCACCTGGGTGACTGCTATTTACTCTAAGAGCTCAGCTCACATGTCTCCTCCCAGGGAGGATGCCCCAGGACATTTGGACTCTATTCTGCGAGCACAGAAGTTGCAAAATGATGGACTGTGTGTCAGTCTGGTGCAGAGATGTGTTTTGTTTGGCCTGAGCAGGGTTTTGTTCATTTTGCCCATAATCAAAACTTTTTGAAAATCTGACATCAAAGTAGGAGAGAGCTGTGGTATACCTTAAAATTTAAATATAGCTAAATTAACTACAAAATTAATTAAATACATAATTATGTTATCTTGGTAGAGTAACAAGAATTACTAAAGTGCTAAGGCTTTCTGTGATGGAATACGAATTCGGGAAGTTGTGTGGATCATCAATGTTGCTTTCTTCTAAACGAACACCCTACTGTGAATCTGGCCTCTCTTCCTGTCAGCAAGCACAACAGTGTATAACAACCGAAAATACTGAGCGTGGCTGAAAACCACGGTGATCTTGCAGGAATCTGGACATTTTACATCCATAAGGTAAGAATTTGGAACTTGAACCAGCCATTTCTTTTTATGTTTTTTTCTTTTCCTTTTCCAAGGAAGGATACAGTAAATCTCCAGCCAAAGGCATGTTGATCCTTTCACAAGCCTCCCTTGTCTGGATCACTAAGGTGACACCCCTAGCGAGCAGCATGTGACCCAGTGTACGGCATCAATTTCCAGGATCCATGCAGGGTGTTTTTGTTTATCTTTTGGGTTTTTGCTTGTTTGTTTTCTTCTTAATTAGCGGCTAACATTTAAGATATGCAGATGACACCTCCCTTATGGCAGAAAGTGAAGAGGAACTAAAAAGCCTCTTGATGAAAGTGAAAGAGGAGAGCGAAAAAGTTGGCTTAAAGCTCAGCATTCAGAAAATGAAGATCATGGCATCTGGTCCCATCACTTCATGGGAAATAGATGGGGACAGACTTTAGATAGTGGCAGATTTTATTTTTCTGGGCTCCAAAATCACCGCAGATGGTGATCGCAGCCATGAAATTAGAAGACGCTTACTCCTTGGAAGAAAAGTTATGGCCAACCTAGATAGCATATTCAAAAGCAGAGACATTACTTTGCCACAAAGGTCCGTCTAGTCAAGGCTATGGTTTTTCCAGTAGTCATGTATGGATGTGAGAGTTGGACTTTGAAGAAAGCTGAGTGCCGAAGAATTGATGCTTTTGAACTGTGGTGTTGGAGAAGACTCTTGAGAGTCCCTTGGACTGCAAGGAGATCCAACCAGTCCATCCTAAAGGAGACCAAGGGGGCTCCAAAATCACCGCAGATGGTGATCGCAGCCATGAAATTAGAAGACGCTTACTCCTTGGAAGAAAAGTTATGGCCAACCTAGATAGCATATTCAAAAGCAGAGACATTACTTTGCCACAAAGGTCCGTCTAGTCAAGGCTATGGTTTTTCCAGTAGTCATGTATGGATGTGAGAGTTGGACTTTGAAGAAAGCTGAGTGCCGAAGAATTGATGCTTTTGAACTGTGGTGTTGGAGAAGACTCTTGAGAGTCCCTTGGACTGCAAGGAGATCCAACCAGTCCATCCTAAAGGAGACCAGTCCTGGGTGTTCATTGGAAGGGCTGATGCTGAAGCTGAAACTCCAGTACTTTGGCCACCTCATGTGAAGAGTTGACTCATTGGTAAAGACTGATGCTGGGAGGGATTGAGGGCAGGAGGAGAAGGGGACGACAGAGGATGAGATGGCTGGATGGCATCACCAACTTGATGGATGTGAGTTTGAGTGAACTCCGGGAGTTGGTGATGGACAGGGAGGCCTGGCGTGCTGCGATTCCTGGGGTTGCAAAGAGTCAGACAGGACTGAGCACCTGAACTGAACTGAACATTTAAGAATCAGAGTTTCAAAAAATCCAACTATCTTGCTTTTCTAGGAAAACCTGAACATGTGACATTCCTGAGCCGGGGTCCCTGCTTGGCCTAAAGATGTCTGTGTTATGACCCCTGCCACAGGCAGTAGGAGCACAGAGGGATTCAAGGAGGGTATGGTATGAGCTTCTGAAAGAGGGGCTGATGTCTAGCACTGATTTAATGAGGAAAGACTGATAGGGATCAGTCAGAAGCTGCTGGAGTGATGCAGGCAGGAGATGGGGAGGCCTGAGCTGGGATGAGGCTGCATGTAGAGGTGGGGGCCTCTGTGACTGACCAGGGAGAAGAGCTGAAGACATGAGAAAGGGACTTCCCTGGTGGTCCAGTGGTTAAGACTCCGTGCTTCCACTTCATGGGCTTTGATCACTGGTCTGGGAGATAAGATTCCACATGCTACATGGCTGAAATAAAAGGATATAGGAAACAGGTTGAGTTTCTGGCTTTGGCACTAGAGGCCAGGGAGGGTGGGGGAGGCTTCCAGGTGCGGATTAGGTTGCAACCAAAACTGGCAACCCTGGGGTTGATAAAGGTTTTGACACCCAGCTTCTGCATCCTCTGTCACTATCCTATTTAAGCAGGCATCCCTCACCTACCTTCTGCAACCTTCTGTCAGGGGGAGTCTGGTCTTGGGCCAGAGCCCTGTGATGAAGCTGAGGATTGGGCTGAATTTCAAGAAGAGCCAAATCGCAGGCTTTGGGGTAATGCTAATCCCAGCTCTGGGTTAGACCAGTTCACGGTCAATGGAACAACTGGTGATAAAGGGGAAAGTAAGCTGCAAAGGCCACTGAGGGGCTGCCATGGGGTCTGGGGCATTTGCAGGGAGAATTTTTGCTCTAGGGCCACACTGCTCTTCTCTGAAAGCCGTGCTGGGGAGGGCACTGGCCTGCCAGTGTGTGTGCACGTGTGGGTACTCAGTCGTGTCCTGCTCTCTGTGACCCCATGGACTGTAGCCCACCAGTCTCCTTTGTCCATGGAATTTTCCAGGACAAGGTACCATTTCCTTCTCCAGGGTGGCCTTCCAATCTCATCCTCTTAATTTCATCCACTTCCAATACCCAGGGGCTGTATCATTAAGGACACTTGGAGTGCAAGTAACAGAAACCCAAAGTAGAAGAAGCTAATTTTTGGCTGACCTACCTAGGGAAACCTGAGATACACCTGGTTTGAGGATTGTCTGGATCCAGGGACTCAAATGACACCAACAGGATGCTATCCATCTGTCTTTCAGCTCTCCTCTTGAATAGACTGCCCCCAAAGACAGTCTATAGCTTCAGAATCCTCTCCTTCAAGTTTATTGATCCCAGATGAAGGGAGTGCTTCTATCTAGAGAATTCCAGCAGACATCCCAGGACTGATGCTTGGTGGCCTGGCTTTGGTTATGTGAGTCAATCACTATGACCCCAATTGTCCAACCCCCTCTGGTATAGGGGGTTAGGTGAGTGCCACCTTGACCAAGACTGAGAGTGGGCAGGAGTGGTTCCACAGAGGAAAATCCCAGATGAAGGGTACTGGACGCAGGGCAGGCAGACACACAGGACACCACCACAGGGCATTTGCCTTTCAACCCTGAGGTCAAAGGGAGGAGGAGCTCCTCCCCTGCCCAAGGGGAAGGAGTGTGGGAGTTCTCCCAGACCATTTCCTACCGCAACCAAATATCCTCCCCTGTGCTCAGCTAGACCCACTCCCCCTACCCCTAAAAAAAGGGGGGAAGGACCTCTGGATAGCCAGGAAGCCCCCCTCCCCCACCTTGACTCTGCTCACACCTGTTTTACATCACAGCAAAACAACTAGGGAAGGAAACAATTTTGAGTATGTTAAAGTACATAAGGAAAAACATTAACCATGTCAGTAAAGACTTTCAAATCAGAAGGGACTGGATGTATTTGGGTCAGAGGATTGAGAAAATTCTGGATCACTAACGTTATCCACTCAAAAGTATCTCTGCTATTGCTTTCCAGGATTTTGGTTTGGAAAATGGTTAATAATTTGGTTTCAGCTGCTGCCACATTCCACACAGGCCTCGGGATTACACAACCACTTTTGTTCCTGAGAAGAGCTGAGGGTGACGCCTATAACTTGCTGGATAGAAATGTTTGAAGTCAGCGTGGTGTGGAGTAACATGAGCAGCAGGGCTGAAAGATGGATGTAAATATTAGCCTTGAAAGCTCACCTTCCTGAGTAAATCCGTTTTCCAGAAAGAAGATGTCTGAGATCTCTTTTCTGACCTGCAGTGAGTCGGCGCCCCAGGTGGGAGGGAGCTGAGGAGCCCATGAAAGGCTCTGCTACCCGGGAAAGACACACGTGGAGGAGCAGACCTTAGAATGGCTTGCCCCGATCCCACCTTGCTCAGCACGAGAACTTAAGAAGTCCAGACCCTACCACTCGAGACACCTGAAAACCACCTAAATGCCCCCAAAAGAATGGAGGTGGGTGAGACCACCAGGTTCATTCACTGAGTGCCAGCGACTATCTCTGGGTAAGAAGTTTCCCAATAATTGTTTTTTCCTTCTGTAGAATTTGTCAGTGTTTTCCCAATTTTCTCAATAAGCCTGTATCACTTTTATCATCAGAAAAAAAAAAATCAATGATCTCATCCAGTAAGCACAAAATCAACAAAAGGAACTCATGCTCGGAGACCACCTTGGCAGCAGGCAGCAGTTACCTATTGCTGTGTAACAAATGTGCCAAACATAGTGGCAAAAACTAACAACACTCATTCATCCGTTGTTATTTCCCCTCGTGGTTCTGGGGGTTGTCCAGGCTCAGCTAGAGATTTCTCAGTTTCTCATGTATATTTGACATCAGATGGTGGCTGATGCTGGAATCATTTTGAAAGTTTCCCCACTCACACGTCTGGCATTTAAGGCTGGCTGTTGCTGGGACCTCAGCTGGGCTGGAACACCAGCGAGTGGCCTCCTCGTGTGGCCTGGGCGTCTTTACAGCATGGTGGCTGTGTTCCAAGGGGGAGTGTCCCAAGAGAGAGCCAGGAGGATGTGATGTTGCCTGATGACCTTGTCTCAGATGTCACACAGTAACACTTCCACTGCAGACATAGAAGCAAAAGTCACGAAAGTCAGCCTATATTCAAGGGGAGAGGACTTAGACTCCATCTTATGACGGGAGGCTTGTCAGGAAATTTGCAAATATCTTTAAGAGGGATTACACCGTGTTTTCCTGAATCAAAGCTCCCAAGCACCTCTGTGATCTTTCAACACTAGCAGTCATCCTTCCCATCACCCTGTGAGTTCCTGTCTTATCTGTCTTCTCAGCATCCCTGCCCCCACTTCAGACCCTCTACTCTCAGCAGGAGACCTGGTCCCCTCATGAAAGGGAAACCAGACACAGCAGATGTCCCCACGCATTCGTACTCTTAGGGCTGAATCTGAACCCCCTTTCCAAGGATCCCCCTCTCCTCTCACCTCCTCCATGACCTCACCCAACCCACTGGTCCATCCTTTCTCTCTCTTTTCCTTCACATTCTTGGAATGTGCTCTGTTTCCTGACCTTAAATAAGCCAGTCCCTCAGAGCCTGGGGGAGGGAACCATTCAGAAAGTTATTGCAATCAGGCAGCCCAAGTCAGATCAGGTCAGTGGGAAAAGGCAGGAAAGGGTCGGCTGAAAGCAAGTCCCCTTTGAACACGACTTTGAGGTTTCCAGTTTTTTGTCTCATGAATCATGGTATCTTTCTTACTAAATATGTCAGACAGAGTTCCCTCTATCCTCTTAAATCCCAGAGCAGTGAGTAGGCATGAATCCTGCTGTGAAGAGGCTGAAAGACAAAGCCTTTCCAGAGACGCAGAGTCAGGAGGCAGCAGGAGCAGGGTCCTGGGGCTGAGAGTGCCTTTCTCAGAGGCTGAATCAGTTAATCCTCGTCTAGAGAAGGACGGAGGCCACTGCCACTGTCTGCAGGTTCCCTATGGCGGTGTGCAAAAATGCTCGCCCCAAGCTTGCTAGTTAAGTCGAAACTGACTGTGATGAACCTGCACACAGCACCAGAGCGACATCAAAGCTGCACAGGGGCCCAGGGGAGGATGGAGAGCCTGGCGGTCGTGTTGTAATGCTGCGGGGTCACAGTTCACACTCATCAGCATATCCAACACCCCATCCAACTGTGTGGAAACGACTTCTTAAAAAGCAGAACAGCTTTGGAAGAAACAATATTGCCTAAGAAACCTAGAAGAGAAGTCGTAAGTGACAAAGAAAAACCAATCAGGAAGCGTCTTTAACACACACACACTCACTGCATGTGTGAAACAGTTGTTTAAATGCTGGATATTATGCTGAAATGTCTAACAATCCCAAAATATCCGATAAGTTGTGAGGACAGGAGTCTAAGAGTGTATATTTGCGTGAGGTTTGGGGAAATCGGTTGGGATTTCTGGATGGACTGGATATCAGGGTGGTTCTTCTCCTTCAGATCAAGGACGGTGCAGCCTGTTGCCTTCTGAAGTCCCCAGTTCAGGATAGGGGTTCAGGACTGGGGTGATGAGCAGTGCTCATCCTCAGTTCCCCACCGATGCCAGACCCGGTCATCACAGGTCTTCACGGCTGCCACTCTGCTGGGCAAGAGTGTCTCATTTCAGTTGTGGATCATGGATTTCCAGTTGAGGGAGAGCATTTTTTCATCCTTTATTGTTGTTTGTATCTCTTGACTCCCATTAACTGCCTGGGCACAGAGCGACCATCCCTGGCGGGTGCCCTGAACTCCCTCCAGTCTAACCTTTAGGAATTCCCAGGGTCTCTGGCAGGCTCTCCCACAAGCAGCTTTCCAAACAGGGTAGACAAGCACATTCCGAGAAGCAGGGCTGCCTGAGCTCCGCTGGGAAGGAGTCTGACTCCGGCACCTAGTTCCTCTCTGGGTTCCTCTGCCTTCCTCCCAGAAGGGGAGGTTGGGGGCCTTCTAGGCTCTCCTGGGGAAGTGCCCAATTAAACACCAGCTGGTATGGCCAGAGAGTGGGCACAGTGTGAGGCACGTGACCAAGGGTATGTGCCACTCGCTGGGGCTTTTGGGAGAGCCTTCCACACTGCAGAGCCACTTGTCGTTTGGAAATGCCGAAAGGAGCCGAGAGGCACGTTCAGCCAGATGGTCCGACTGTCCTCCACGTGCGCTCTAAGACCACGCGGCTCCACACGGCCACAGGCTCCCCGACCTTCAGAGTGACCTTCATCCCCGAAGGGCACTGATCACCTGCGTCTGTCCCCTCAGGGGTCCCTGTGGGCTGGCCCTGAGCAGAGGGCTAGGGGAAGGGGCCCTGAGTTTTAGACAGTGCTGGCCTTCTGACTTGATCGGTAGTGGGTTAGAGAAGATAATGACATCTCAGTGTGTCTTGCTTGTTAATTAGTTTCGCATGAGAGCAAGTCCCCCAAACCACAGAACCCATCACACACAGACACTAACGACTGAGCAAAACTTTTTTAAAAACAAAACAATTGTTCCCTAGATTTACTTCTAATTTGCAAAGTGCCCCCTTATTTATCTTTTTTTTTTTTTTTTCAGCTTATCCTCAAAGCCTAAGTTTTTAGTCTCTTCTGGCTGAAAGACATGGAGCCTCAGAGAAGTCTAGGAACTTGCTCAGCGTCAGAAACACTAGAGCCGGGGAATGTGAAAACTGCCTGGAAAGCAGTCTGGCAATTCTTTTAAAGAGTTAAATCTAGGGTTACCCCGTGACTCAGCAATTCCACCTTCAGGTACATTTCCAAGAAAAGTGAAAACATGTGTCCATACAAAAACTGTTACAAATTTTTTTTTTTAATTTTGAGATATATATATGTGTGTGTATATATATATATACATATATATATATATGTATATATATATATAAGACCCATGATAACCAACGTTTGTTCAATACATTTTTTAAAATGAGAAGGTAAAAAAACTCTTTCATGAATGTTCCTAACATACCCATGATAGCCAAAAAGTGGAGACAACCCTAATGTCCATCAACAGACAAAAAGATAAACAAGACTTTCGTGGTGGTCCAGTGGCTAAGATTCCATGCGTCCAGTGCAGGGGGCATGAGTTTGTTTTCTGGTTAGGGAACTAAGATCCCACATGCCATGCAATAATGGCCAAAAAACTTAAATTTTTTTAAAGAGACATCAACAGAATATGTAGACTGTGGTCAGTCTATACACTGGAAGATTATTCAGCCACGGAAGGAATGAAGCTGAAAACAGACTCTGACAACATAGACGGACCAGAACCATTATGCTCTGCAGAGGATGCCAGGCCCTGAAGGCCACACTGCGTACGGCTCCAAGCACAGAAACGTCCAGAAGAGGGAAACCCACAGAGATAGAAGTAGACTAGTGGCCGTTTAGGGCTGGGGGTGGGATTGGGGAATGGAGGCGTAATTGCCAACAGGCACTGAGTTTCTCGTTGAGGTGACGAAATGTTCTAAAACTGTGGTGACGTTTGCACATAACTGTGAATATATTGATGCTAAAACCATTGGATTGTTCACTTTAAGTGATAAATTGTAAAATATGTGAATTAAATCTAAATACAGCTATTAAAAAAAAAACAAAACTGTTAAAGCCAAGACCTGCCATATGAGCTTTTGAGTACAACTTCATCTCCTCTTTCCACACATCAGGCTGCAGGTCCATATTATTAGTACAACGCATGAAGTGCCCGACTGAGCCCCAGAGGCATTTGCTGGTTGATGAGTGCCCATAAGCACCAGTGCTAGCGAACAGCCTGATTACGTAACCTACCCAGGAAGAAAGGATGTATGCTAATAAAAATGTAGGATTTTTAAAAAGGATGTATGTTAATAAAAATATTAACCAAGTTCTATTGCAGGAGGAAAGTTAATAACTGAGATACCCTTTGAACTATGGGATGGATTAAATGTGTCATGGAGCACGATGCAATCACAAAAAATTATGTACCAAATAAAATCTCAAAGTCCACTAACAGAGAACAGAGTAAATCATTTACAGCGTTTCCCCACAGCGGTGTGCCACAGAGCCTTTTGAAAGAATGTGGCAGCTCTATGAAAACGGAAATGGAAGGATCCTAAGAGATACAGATATAGGTGCAAAACTGTGCATAGGATTCTTCCACTTGTCTAATTTTATATATACACGTGTACATATATACACACACACAGGCACACACATATACTTGAGTACAGGGACAATATTTAAAATATTTAGCAGTTGATAGAGCAGATAAAATTGTGGTGCTGGAGAAGACTCTTGAGAGTTCCTTGGACTGCAAGGAGATCAAACCAGTCAATCCTAAAGGAAATCAATCCTGAATATTCATCGGAAGGACTGTTGCTGAGGCTGAAGTTCTAATACTTTGACCACCTTTGACTGTTCACCATGTGAACAGTCAACTCATTGGAAAAGACCCCCTGATGCTCGGAAGGATTAAAGCAAAAAGAGAAGAGGGTGGCAGAAGATGAGACAGTTAGATAGGATCACCTACTTCATGGACATGAATTTGAGCAAACTCCAGGAGACAGTGGAGGACAGAGGAGCCTGGCATGCTGCAATCCATGGGGTCAGAAAGAGTCGGACATGACTGAGCGACTGAACTGAGGGTACCATCCAGTTAGCATGGATGCTGGCAGACCACGCTGAATATTAAACCTGAATTTGTGAATGATATATTAGAACATTTCTGGAAGGAGATATAAGAAGCTGATGTCCGTGACTGTGTATTAACTAAGGCGCTATTGACTGAATGTAAGATTATACCCAACAAATACTCAACTTTTACAACTCAACAATAAGAAAACAAACAACTTAATTTAAAAATCGGCAAAATATTTGAATAAACACTTCACCAAAGAAAATATTCAGATGGCAAATAAGCATACAACATCATTAGTCATTAGGGAAATACAAATTAAAACCACAATAAATACTGTCACACACCTACCAGAATGGCTCACGTTTAAAAGGTTGACCATACAAAATGCAGGTGATGACACAGAATAACGAACTCACTCACATAGCTGGTAGGAATGTAAAATGGGGCAAATGCTTTGAAAACACTTTGACAATTCCTTAAAAATGTAAACATACACTTATATGATCCAACCAGTGCTTTCCTAGGTATTTCACCACATACAAATGAAAGCATTAGTTTATACAGAGACTTCTACACGAAAGTTTACATCAACTTTACTTGTTATAGCAAAAACTGGAAATGACTCTAATGCTCATTATTCAGTTTGGACAAACTGTGATATATTCACATGATGAAATACTACCCAGCAACAAAAAAGGATGGACAATTGGTACATTCAACAGCACAAATGAATCTCAAAATACTTGAGTGAAGGAAGCCAATAGTTACACTAAGTGAAAGGAGCCACACTCCCTAAATAGTGTGATAGTGACAGGAAGCAGGTCAGTGGTTACCTGGAGAACACGCAGGAGCGGTGGAGAAAGAGTGAGGGCCCATTGACCACAAAGGGTCGCCCCGCTTCTGGGGGTAACGGATATGCTTGTCACCTTCGTTGTGACTGTATGCATATGTCAAAACTCAGTTGTGCAGTTTAATTATGTGCAGTCCATTAATTATCAATTTCATCTCAGTAAAATCGCTTTTAAAGTAAAAAAAAAAAACACAACAGTTCATACAACCTGAATTAATATATTTTTGAGAAAATAGAAAAGAAAAATACACAATAATGTACCCCCAAAAGTTAATGGCAGTTCTCTCTAGATGGGATTATGACTTCTTCCTATCTTTGAGGGGAGAATTTTGTTCTGATTAAATATGTGCTCAGTCACTCAGTCGTTGTCCAACTCGTTGTGACCCATGGACTGTAGCCCACCAGGCTTCTCTGTCCATAGGATTCTCCAGGCAAGAATACTGGAGTGGGTTGCCATTTCCTCCTGGAGGGGATCTTCCCAACCCAGGGATCGAACCCATGTCTCCTGCATCGCAGGCAGTTTCTTTACCTGCTGAGCCATCAGGGAGGCTCCTGTGATTAAATATACTTACCAGTTGTCCTGCAAGTGGCATGTCTTGTATTGCTTTCATAATATGAAACTGCACTCTGACAAAAGTATGCCTCCACCGACAAGAAACATCCCACAGACAGCTTTCATTAATTGGGGTGAAACTCCTAAGCGAAGGCAATCTGGAAAGGGCCAGCCCTTTGGTGGTTGAACACTCAGATGCACCCCATCACTACATCCCAAGGTTTGGAATCCACCCTGCACTAGCTATCTCTTCTGATATCAGCCCCACGATTTCCTGGTGGGAACCAACCCCTTCTGCCTTCCATCCTGTGGTTGGTGGAAGCAGGGTTGTCTCCACTCCCGTGCTGGCCTGACCAGTCAGGACATCTGGCCCTCTCGGCTGCAAGAACGAGGGCAGGGACCAACGCAGGGATTTTCAGGAACTCTTAGAGAAAGGCCCTCTCTTCTGGGGTTCCAAGCTAAGAGGATGTAAGTCTGAAGCTACCTGTGGAGGAAGAGGGAGACTTGCCACCTCAGGCAAGTCCCCTTGAGAATAAAGCCAACATGGAGAGAAACAGGGAGATGAAGCGAGACGAGTTCCTAACGTTGTAATTAGAATTCAGGTGTGATTAAAGCCACTCTCCATGTTTTATGAGCCAGTGAATTCCCACCTAAGCAAAAGGTTAGGTGACTTCCCTGCTCCTAACGCCCCTCGCCAACCCCAGGTCAGCAGGCATCCTCACCCCTCAACCCCTCCCTTTAGATCTCTGGTGCTGGGTGGGGTCCACATCAAGACAGAGCGGCTAGACCCTGTGCCCCTATTGTTTGCCTCCCTTATCCTTGCTGTTGAGAGAATTCCAGAGGCCCTGGAGCCCAACTGCCTGATTTGAACCCTAGATCCATCAATTCCTAGCTGTGTGATCTGGGGTATGTTTCTGGTCCTTTCTGGGTCTTAATTGCCTCACCTATGATAACGCTACCTACCTTATAGAATTCCTGGATTAAGTGAAAAAATAAGTAAGCAGTCAGTAAGTTTATTAACATCATCACCACTGCAGAATATAAACACCTCACCAAATATTGTTTTTGGATCTCATTATAATTGTTTAACATTAATTTTATTTTGACTATCATTTACTGTTTCTAAGTAGTCTAAAAGAGTTGTCACTTTGCTCCCAGGATTTTGGGGGCCGCTTCTAGAACACTCACCACCTGCTACTCTGTCTGGCTCCAGGTCTGTCTCCGACAGGCTGCAGGCTCTGCAAGGCAGGTGGAATCCTACCCTTCAGTGCTCGGCACCCAGAAGAGTGTAGCCAGCATCTACATGCAGGAAGATTCTGGAATCACTAGGGGGATGAGGTCATTCAGGAAGGCAGTCAGAGCTTGCAGAGTCTAATGAGCCACACCTCCTTACTCCTCTGATCCCCTGGGTTCGAAACCTGTTCAGGTGGAGGCAGAGAATGCCCTGGAAGTGCTATGGAGTGCTAACCAGGAATACCCTTCTGAGAGGTGCTAACACTTCTGTTAGGAGCACTCTTGTTTTTCAGACCAGTCAAGCTGTCAGATTAAAACTGATGGGCCATTTCCTCAATTTTCAGCCCATATTCATTGGCTATTCTGTGGATTCAACCTATCCGGGGAGGAGGGGAAGAGCAAAGACCTAATAATAAAAAAAGAGAACATTTTACACTGAGTTAATTCTACCCATTGACTTTTGTTCTCTAGATGGATTAGGAAAGATGACGAATTTGTCCTGGTCTGCTCTGTCCCACTCTCAGCCCTTGCCCATTTGAGAAAATCTGCTCCATCCCTGGTCCTGAGTCCCTGCCAATCCCAGCATTCTCTTCTTGGCCTAAGCACCATTTCCTCCAAAATAAAGTCGTGGCCATTGAGGTTATGGTGTGAGCTCTTGGCCTGAGTTTTCTCTTTTAATCCTCCCAGCGCCCCTAAGAGAGGTCAGCGCTGTCGGCTGTCCCTGTGCTCCAGGGGAGGGAACCACAGAGGGGCAGCCGCTGCCAGGGAGAGGGCAGCTCACCCAGGCGGCACTTCTGACCACCCCCAGGCTGGTGCGCTGACCGACAGGGCAGGCCCTGGGGCTTTGCTGCTGGGGACTGAGAAGAGGGTGACAACACCCACCTCCCCTCACGCCAGCCTGCAGCCCTTCATTCCCGACAGCATGGCTGAGACTCCCGCCTGGTATCTCTTAGATTAGCCCTCAGCTATTTTTATTCTGCCCCTTGCTGAGGGAAGAAACACAAGTTTGGACAAACCCTCAGGCCGGGCCCCAGGGGAGACCACCGCTGCCAAGGAAGAAAACAGAGCTTATTTCACACGTTACTATCTTTTTAAAAACATCTTTTTTCCTTAGAAGCATTGCCAAAGTGAGCCACCCTGCCAGACTGCCTCCAGCAGGGCCTTTCTGACCCCCTAAACTCACTCACACAACGGAGGAGGCAGCCTTTCAGAGTCATGGGGACTTGTGCCTGTTGGATTAAAGTCCCATCTCCTGGGCTAGTGGGAAGAGGTGCCCTGGAGAGGCGCTTGCTGATGGGAAAAGGAACCGGAAGAGGAAGTGGGAGGGTGTCAGGAACACAGGGAAGCCCAGAGAAAGCCAGGCTGTGCTGGGACGGTGAGGTCAGGGCTGGGCCAAGGTGGGGACCTCAGGGATGTCTGAATGAAGGTGACCGGGTCCAGAGCTCACCTGAGCGGAGATAAAGCTTTGAAAACTTTTTTCTACTTTTGAATCTTATGTATTAAAAGTTTAAAAAATGTATTTTATTGAACTGTAGTTGATTTACAATGTGTTCATTTCTGCTGTACAGCCAAGTGGCTCGGTTACACATATATTCTTCTTCATATTCCTTTCTGTTATGGTTTAATCACAGGATACTGAGTATAATGCTCTGTGCTACACTGTTTTTAAAGTTTTATTTTGTTGGAGCTGGTTGCAATGCTGCTTCAGTTTCTGCTGTATACACAGACATGCTCTTCTTCATAGTCTCTTCCTGGAGTCCTTGATGATGCCCCTCTAGATGGCAGTGACAGCTCCGAGGACGTGGGTGGACGGCCTTGCCTTTGAGAAGAGGCAGTGCACGGGGGTGAGGAAGACCCCGGCCAGCACTTTAGGCTGAATAGAAGATAAAGCAAGAGGAGGCAGGAGTAGCCGAGGAGGCAAGAGGAAAACAGAGAGGGGTGTGTCACAGAGGCGGGAGGTCTCTGGGAAGATGCAAGGAGCGCTGGCCAATGCTGAGGAGGCAGGCGGGGCGAATTGGTTGCAATGCTGCTTCAGTTTCTGCTGTATACACAGACATGTTCTTCTTCATAGTCTCTTCCTGGAGTCCTTGATGATGCCCCTCTAGATGACAGTGACAGCTCCGAGGACGTGGGTGGATGGCCTTGCCTTTGAGAAGAGGCAGTGCACGGGGGTGAGGAAGACCCCGGCCAGCACTTTAGGCTGAATAGAAGATAAAGCAAGAGGAGGCAGGAGTAGCCGAGGAGGCAAGAGGAAAACAGAGAGGGGTGTGTCACAGAGGCGGGAGGTCTCTGGGAAGATGCAAGGAGCGCTGGCCAATGCTGAGGAGGCAGGCGGGGCGAAGGCCTTTAGACCAGCAGCCTGGAGATAACTGATAACCTTAGCAGAGCTTGTTTCGGGGAGAATGATGGCAATCGTTTCAGTTCAGTTCAGTCACTCAGTTGAGTCCGACTCTTTGTGACCCCATGGACTGCAGCACACCAGGCCTCCCTGTCCATCACCAACTCCCTGAGTTTACTCAAACTCATGTCCATTGCCTTGGTGATGCCATCCAACCATCTCATCCTTTGTCATCCCCTTCTCCTCCCATCTTCAATATTTCCCAGCATCAGGGTCTTTTCCAATGAGTCAGTTCTTCGCATCAGGTGGCCAAAGTATTGAAGTTTCAGCTTCTGCATCAGTCCTTCCAATGAATATTCAGGACTGATTTCCTTTAGGATGGACTGGTTGGATCTCCTTGCAGTCCAAGGGACTCTCAAGAGTCTATTCCAAAACCACAGTTCAAAAGCATCAATTCTTTGTAATAAAAGACAGACTGAAGGAGCCTGGCGAGTGGGAGCTGAGGAGACGTGTCGCAGAAGTCTGCAGAAAAAAGAAAGACAAAGCAATGATTCAAGAGGAAACAAACTCTTCCACGTCTTTTCCAGAGGGACGCCCTCTGCCTGCACAGGTGCCCCCAACCAGCACCCAGGACACTGGCTTCATTGTCATTCTGTGTTGTCCTGAAGGGCAGGGCCTCCATTCCTATGCAGTCCTCGGGTGCCTAACACACACGGGGAGCTCAACAAACAGTAGAGGCTTTGGATGATGTTGACCACAACAATGACAACAGCAATGGAGACAATGATGAAAACGCAGATTCTGGAGGGTCGGAAAATCTCCTGTTTGGAGGATTAGAGGAACAGGCAGACTCTGAGAAACCCGGCTGGCAGAGCGCCTCCTCTGCCTCTGGCCATCTCCGTCAGCCCCTGTCTGCTGGCTCCTCTTTCCTCTTCATCCTTATTTCTTCTCTTCTGCACTTAGGTCTCTGGGTGATTTCATCCGACCTCATGGCTTTAAATTCTGTGTGCCAGAGATTTCCAAATGGAGGATTTCCAAACCTGCCATCTGTCACTTTGACCTGGGTGTCTTTATGTAGTGCACAACTTTTGAAAGAATGACCTGGTCCAAGGACACAACATAAACGGATTAGAATCAAATGGGACCAAGATGGCAGACAAGCCTAGACCTTGATCCTGAATCAGCCAGTGAAACCGCACACCCAGAGGCACTGTCAAAGACGAAGGCGTGGGTCGTGGCCCAGATCCTGGAAATCTCCACCCCTTCCACAAGATAGCTGGAGTAACCCTCCCACTCATTAGCATATGAAATTACCCGGCTTATAAAAACTAACCACCCCACATTTTGCCGCGCCTCTCACCCTCTGCGATGAGGGTGCTGTGGAGCGTGCTTCTCTCCGAATCTGAACAACTACACTTCTTATCTATCACTTTGTCCCTCACTGAATTCTTTCTATGATGAGACATCAAGAACATGAGCTTTATTAGGCCCTGAAACCAGGTATCGTGGGTTTTGGCTGGGTTCGAGTCCCAGAACGTGTGTTCAAGTCTCAGCCTGAGATAAACAGTTTCATTGACACATCTCAATGTGTCCAAAGCCCAGCTCCTGACTGCCTTCCTCCTTTGGTTACTCAGGGCCAAAATCTCATAGTTCCTTTCTCTCCTTCCTTCAAAAATGATATCCATTCCTTCGTGAAACCCTGTCCAGCTGGATTGGTTCTCCCTTCAAAATACATCCAGAATGTGACCACCTCTCACCACCTCCACTGCTGCTGGCCAGGTGCAAGCTACTATCAGCTGCCCCCAGGGTGGCCGCCGTTGGCCACCGAACAGGTCTCCCTGTCCCCTTCACTTAAAAAAACCCCAAAAAACATTTAAGACTTATTCGGTTGCAAGGTCCCAGTTGCAGCACACAGATCTTCACTCTTTGGTGTAGCATGCGGGACCTTCAGTTGTGGCACGTGAACTGTTATTTGCAGCCTGTGGGATCTAGTTCCCCTATCCAGGGTCCAAGGTCCCCTTGCATGGGGATCTCGGAGTCTTAGCCACTGGACCACCAGGGAAGTCCTCAGTATCCCTTTCATTTTGTTATCAACACATAAGTCACATGAAGCCACTCCTCTGCCCCAAGCCCCATGTGGCTCCCCGTGTCCCTTAGAGTACAAGGCCAGTCCTCCCAGTGACCTACAAAGCACTCACGATTGAGTCTCCCACTGTCTCTTTGACCACCTTTTACTCCTATCCCTCTCACTCTCTGTTGTAGCCATGCTGACTTCCTTGCTAGTCCCCACATTTGCCAGTCATGGTCCAATTTTGTTTTTTTTCCCCCCAGATCAAGCAATTCTCCAACATCAGCTACCCACTCCAGTATTCTTGCCTGGAGAATCTCACGGGCAGAGGCGCCTGGAGGGCTACAGTTCAGAGTTGCAAAGAGTCGGACACAACTGAGCAACTAACACTTTCACTTTTTTTCCACCTGGAAATAGCGTCAGATCTCCCATAGTAAGTCCTCTGGGACTCCTCGCGGCCCCATTCCACCCCCACCTCAACTCCAACCACAAGTCCAGTTTGTCACCTGTTTCTGACCAACAGGCTGTAGGTGGGAGGTTCCCATGAACCCCTCCTCCTTGGGTCTGATTAGTTTGTTAGTGTGGCTCAAAGAACTCAGAGAAACACTTAATTTACAAGAGCAGCACCAGCTTATCATAAAAGGATGTAGCTCAGGAACTTCCAGATGGAAGAGACGCAAAGACCTAGGCGTACCCAAGGTGGAGTGTCCCCGCTCTCCCAAAGCGCACCTCTCCCCGCAGCCACCAGATGCTCACCAACCTGGAGGCTCTCTGAATCCCATCCTTCGGGGTTTTAGGGAGGCTTCATTACACAGTCATGGTTGATTAAATCACTGGCAACGGGTGACTGAACTCAGTCCCTGGCTCCTTTCCCATCCTTGCAGGTCAGGGGTGGGGCTGCCAGTTCCAACCCCTAATCATGTGACTGTGTCCCCTTGGTCACCAACCCCATCCTCAGTGCTCTCCCAAGTCACCTTACGAACACAACAAAAGACAATTTTATCACTCTCCTTCAGAACACATTCCTATGGTTTTAGGAGTTCCGTGCCAGGAACATGATGAAGATATTCAATATACTGAATATACTCAAATATATTCTGTATCTTATTAAAAATCACAATGTCACAGATGCTCTTGCTATAGTCCTTTGCTCTAGATGGTCCCTGAGTGGTGCCTTCTTCCCCCAGCTGTTCACTCTGCTCAAACCGTGCCTCCTCAGTGAGGCCAACTGTGACCTCCTTACTTAATATTCCAAACCTTCCCTCCCTTCCCCCTTGCCAAATCTCCATTAGCTAGTGCCACATTTCCCAAAACACTTATTTTCTAACACAATAAATAACTTATCTAGTATGTTTTTTATTCAAGTATATTCAGATATCAATAATATTAATTTCAGGTATACAGCATAGTGATTCAGTATTTTTGCAGATTATACTCCATTTTATTACAAGATAATGGCTATAATTCTCTGTGCTGTACACTATATCCTTGTTTATCTACTTTATACACAGCAGTTTGTATGTTAATCCTATACCCCTCATTTGTCCCCCTCCCTTACCTCTCCCCTTTGGCAATCCCATGCTACAAGTTCCAAGATGGCAGGGAATCTTTGTTTTGTTCACTGAATAATCCCTAACACAGTGCCAGGGACAAAGTAGGTGTTCAGTAAATACCTGAATAAACAATCCCTTGAAGATTGTTCTAATACTTTTAATACCATGACTATCGGCTCAGCAAAGTAAATAAAAGCTTGCCTTACTGTTTAACTTATGGTTGTCAGAGGGAAGGGATAATTAAGGACTTTGGGAACGTCATGTACACACTGCTATGTTTAAAATGGATAACCAAATTGTATAGCACATGGAACTACCCAATATGTGCCAGCCTGGATGCGAGGTGGGTTTGGGGGAGAATGGGTACATGTATATGCATGGCTGAGTCCTTTCGCTGTTCACCTGAAACCATCACAACATTGCTAATCGGCTAGACCCCAGGACAAAATGTTTTTGTTATTGAAAGTTTTTTAATTAAAAAAAAATTAAAAATTAAAAAGTGAATTAAGGTAATTCATGAAATGTCTTCCAAAAACTATACAGGTGAACTTTGCTCATTTGCATGTTTGCTTAAAAATATATATATAATAACATTTCATTTGGATGAATGGAAAGAGTCTACAGCCAAGACCATAAGCATGAAATGTGAGCACTGCCCCCTCCTGGTTGAACATGGAGACGCGCCCTCCCACACTGCCAGCCCCACTGGAGAAAGTTAGGCTGGCTGATGGGGGTTGCGAGACATGCTGTCGAAGGCGTTTCAAACTGGGTCAAATTCAACCTTATTTTCAGAAGGAGGCAAGAAGAGGAGTAACGTATTGAAGGCAGAATGTTCGGGAGTACACAGCCCACACGTTCACATATCGTGAAGAGGATGCTGACAATTAGTGGGAAGGAGTAAAGAAAAATGTTAAGACAATCCTAAAATGATCACATCCATCTGCTGCACTTACAGCTGGAATCTGAGTGGGAATTTCCCATCTGTGCTTTAGTCTCAGCTTTAATTTGACTATAAATAAGACACACGCGTGCACAACTTACAGTGAGCAGCTTCTGGGCCAGGAGCTGTTTAAGGGTGATCTATAGAAACTGTGTGCACACACTAACTCAGAACCCACTCAGCACACGACTCAGTCTGAGGTGTGCAGCCAATCTCTCATAACTTGATCCTAAAATGATCACATCCATCTGCTGCACTTACTGCTGGAATCTGAGTGGGAATTTCCCATCTGTGCTTTAGTCTCAGCTTTAATTTGACTATAAATAAGACACATGCGTGCACAACTTACAGTGAGCAGCTTCTGGGCCAGGAGCTGTTTAAGGGTGATCTATATAAACTGTGTGCACACACTAACTCAGAACCCACTCAGCACACGACTCAGTCTGAGGTGTGCAGCCAATCTCTCATAACTTGGTCCCAGGATGATCTGACACTTCATAACGGAGGCCTTAACGCTGACACCCTCGGCTCAAACAGATGCAACAGACCTTCCGATGCCCAGGCCAGCCTCCCCTGGAGAACCTAGCTGTTTGCTCCAGGAATTCTCAGGGCCCAGAGGCCTGACGGTGGCTGGACCTGGGAAGCCTGTGGCTCAGTCAGACAGAGGCGGCACTTGCCACTTTGCACTCTTGTGTGATTCTCAAATGGACTCCACAAGCGTCTACCTATGGACCATCACCCCTCTGCCCAGGCAGGGAGACTGAGGCTGAGTGGCCTAAGGTAACCGGCCATAGCCACGTGGTTTCTTAGCAGCAGAACCAAGACTCAGAACCAACTCTCCTAACTAAGGTTCAAATCCACACGTTCCTTCCACTTTCTCCTCTGCCCCCACATTACCCTCCCAGGGCCTCTGGAGCTATAAATAGTGGGGGAGGCTGGGATTTTGTGGGTGAGGTCAGCCAGGCCTTTAGCACAAGGAGACACTAACATCTCCCAGCCGGGCCTAGCTTGGGCCCTGCTACCCGCCAGGTCTCAACAGAACTCAGGCCCAGACAGGCCCCAGCTTATCATTGGCTTCACTCTCTGGGTTATATTTAGCCCTGGCCCTCACAGAGAAAGGTGTGGGCCAGCCCCTGAGAGGGTGCACACCCCAGCCACTGTCGCAGAGAGGGCGTCCGCCTTGGGCTCTTCAGACGCTGCTGCGAGCCGCCGCCAGCGGGAGGTGCACCCTCCTCCCCGAGGGCCTGCGCGATCTTGTCTGTCTTGCTCGTTGAGGGACCATGGCAGCCTCTAGAACACTCTGTTTCTGTGTGGCTGTTGCTTAAAAATTCTTTGCTGAGCGAACAAGTGAATGATCTGAGTTCAAGTTCTAGATAGCTGGACTTCAAGAACAGGCACATGAATTCCCAGAGGAATGCCTTAGAAAACCAAATGCATTTCATGCTATTAAATACAGTCAACTTTATTCAAGGAATGGACATGTTTTCATCCTCCTTCTCCCCCTCTTCTCTTTCCTCCTCCAGATCTAGCATTAAGGCTGCAGTGGGGGAGGGGGACATGGGAGGGACATCAAATCCTGGAGGCCGGCCCGGGGGTCCCACGTGACTGCACCCACAGTGAGTGAGGGCTTGTGGCGGCCCTCCAGGTCCCGATGACAGGCTCCCTCCTCGTCCTCTGCTCAGCCCGTCACACCAGCCACCTGCAGAAACTTGCGGGGCTGTGTCTCCATCTCACCTGCTGAGCACCTGAAGCAGGCTGGGGCCAGAGTTCAGGAGTGCGGCCAGACCCTGACAGCAGAGTTCAGAGGGCAGAAGCTGGAGCCTCCAGATCTCACAAAAACGGAAAGAGCCGTTTTTTCAAAATATAGAGGACTGTAGCAAGAAAGAGGGCCAGTGCAAGGAAAATGAGAAGCTTGTCTGTCAGCTCTCGGCGATTATATTTTGTGATGAGCTTCCGTCCAAGCTGGATGGTCCCTGACATGGATTTGAATTCTTCATTTGCATCCAGGATAGTCCGTGAAGAATTAACTGAAACAAGAGTGAGGGAGCATGACTCAGAAACTGTATGGCACCAAACCCAGAGACTTAGCTGGCCGGGTTTCCGGTGTAACACTGCGCTTGGGAGCAAGTTCCGGGGCCAGAACAAAAGATGTGAAGACAGGCAGCGCAGAGGAGCGCAGAACAAGGACAGCAAAGAGAGGCAGCTCCCTGGGTTCCATCCAGCTCAGAGAGGGATGAGGTTTGCTTACGCACATTGTCACAGGGCCGTAACTAGGGAGGACTCCTAACTTGACACCTTAAACCTCCTCCCAACGTGGACATCAACAGGGAAAAGGGCAGAAACCGGTTCCTTTTCTTACCACCAACCTCCACTTTCTGAAGGAGGCAGGCACTGCTGAGAAGAACTGGTGGTCACAGAACTAACCCAGGAGACCGTGGACAGCACTGTGAGGTCTCCGTGGGGACAGGACTTTGCACCTGCAAGGTGCACCCTGCCAGGATGCCTGCTGATCATATCTGCTCTTTGCAGGATCGTGAAAGAGCTGGGGTGTCCTGGGCCTGCCGCACGCCCTCATACAAGCCAGTCCCTCAGTCCAGGGACGCTGGCTGTAGTGCTAAACACATGATGCCCGTGCTTCAGCCCCCTGGGAAACCTACGGAGAGGCATGCATCCCTTAAGGTTCATCGTGCCCATGTGACAAACGAACTGGAATGCCGGTTAATAGGCCTGACACCTGGGGAAGAAGGCTTACCTGGCAAGACTCCTCTATAAAGCCTAACAGGGCATCATCAGGATATCCCCGGAATGAAACGCTGTCAAGTGAGAAGGCTGGGTGTGAAGGACAGCATGTGAGATGTTTCCATTTATGTAACAAAGGAGGGGATAACTAACACCTGCTTGTGCTATGCACGTCCGAGAGTCTCAGAAGGCTACGAGACAAACTGGGAGCAGTGGGCGCCTCTGGGAGCAGGCCGGGAGGTCTGAAGGCAGAGCTGTTCCCACCTGTGCCGTCCAGAGCTGTGCAGCTGGTGCTGACTGCAAGTCACGCGGCCCCTGAGGGAGTCAAAGGTGCCCCATCCAAACCGCGATGTCCCTATAGGCAAATACCCGCACGATTTCAGAGATTCAGTGTGAAAAAAGAAGAATGCAAAATCTCTCAATAATTTTCACTATGAATTGCATATTGAAATAGTTAAATATATTATTACAATCAATTTCATATATTTGCTTTTACTTTTTTTTAATGTGCCTAGAGGAGAAGGAAATGGCAACCCACTCCAGTGTTCTTGCCTGGAGAATCCCAGGGATGGTGGAACCTGATGGGCTGCCATCTATGGGGTCACACAGAGTCAGACACGACTGAAGTGACTTAGCAGCAGCAGCAGCAGCAGTGAACATTTTAAATATGTGGCTCCCATGATGTTTCTATGGGACAGTGCTGACCTGGAGGGTTTTTCCCTTAACTATGTCATTCATATTACCTTTTACAAAATTACAAGCTACTAAGCAAATAAACTACCAGAGGAAATGGAGCAGTAGCTTGAAAAACACAGAGGGGTACAAACAAACACTCATGTAACAAAAGTCCCTCTCATTCCCCAAGCCTGCGGCCATGCTGAAAACCTAAGTAAGACTCTTTGAAGTAAAAATCTAACTGGCTTTTCCTTTTAAACTTTCTTTACAGAGAACTTTAACCATCACAAAAGCAGACAGAATAGAATCATGAAATGCCATGTGCCTCTGCCCGTACCCAAGAACCATCAACTCCTTGGTAATCCTGTCCCCTCAAGACCCCCAAACAATTCTGGCCCCCCTACAATTCTGCAGCAAATTGCAGACATCATATCCTTAATGGGCTTAAAAAAAAAAAAAGACAAAAAACTGCAGTTCTAATAGATTTTTAAATCAAGCTGAATATAGGAATCACAGGCAAGGATTAATAACTGTTCTTTCTTCGATGGCCATCTCGCCTATAACGTGTGCCCTCAAAACAGCCCTCAACACTCCAGAGACCACCAGGATCTGTGCCCCCTTCTCAGCACATAACTCTATGGTCAGTTTCTGATCCGCCTGCTGGGGGTGGGTGCCTGTTACTCACACCAGAGCAGAAAAGCCCTGGACCCAGGGCCAGGTGGGCTCTTCCTCTCACATTCCCCTCGGGCCGTGGCCCCAGTGCACACTCAGAGGAGGTGACCAGCTGGTTCCGAGTCTAAATGCCCAGGTAAGTTTCAAACACAGGCAGTGACCTCGAGGACAAGCTCCTTGGTTTCCTTTTTGCGTCTGCCTGTTAGGATGGTGCACGGGAAACAAACAAGCAAAAGAGTGGCTCAGAACTGCAGATAGCTTCTAGGGGTGGTGACGGCGTTGCTCCTTGTTTCTTGTTTCAAAAGTCTCTTATCTTTTAGAAAGCTATATGGAAGCATTTATACAGATGACGTCTGAGATTTGCTTCAAAGTCATCAAAGCGGGGGCAGAGTGAAGACAGAGTTGAGGCTGGCCAGGAGCTGGCCACGGCCGCAGCCGGGTGGCGGCTCCTTGGAGTCATGTCCCCAGCTCTCTACTTTCGGCTCTGAGCGACTCCTCCAAAGGTGTCTCAGAGTAAACCCTCTGTCTCTGTTTTCCTATAGGGAAGATGCTGGGAAAGCTGCTGGGGAGAACCAGATGGTCTCAAGAAGCTCAGCCTCTGACTATATCTTTCAAAAGGAGCTCACAGGCCTTCCCTGGTTGTCCAGTGGGTAAGACTCCATGCTTCCACTGCAAAGGGCATGAGTTCAATCCCCAATAGGGAAACTAGGATCCCGCATGCTACACAGCGCAGTCAAAAGGTAAAAAATATGTATACAAATATACAAATAAAAGGAGCTCACAGGAAAAATAACATTCAGTTCAGTTCAGTTCAGTCGCTCAGTAGTGTCTGACTCTGCGACCCCATGAATCGCAGCACGCCAGGCCTCCCTGTCCATCACCAACTCCCAGAGTTCACTCAGACTCACGTCCATCGAGTCCATGATGCCATCCAGCCATCTCATCCTCGGTCGTCCCCTTCTCCTCCTGCCCCCAATCCTTCCCAGCATCAGAGTCTTTTCCAATGAGTCAACTCTTCGCATGAGGTGGCCAAAGTACTGGAGTTTCGGCTTTAGCATCATTCCTTCCAAATAAATCCCAGGGCTGATCTCCTTCAGAATGGACTGGTTGGATCTCCTTGCAGTCCAAGGGACTCTCAAGAGTCTTCTCCAACACCACAGTTCAAAAGCATCAATTCTTCGGCACTCAGCCTTCTTCACAGTCCAACTCTCACATCCATACATGACCACAGGAAAAACCATAGCCTTGACTAGATGGACCTTAGTCGGCAAAGTAATGTCTCTGCTTTTGAATATACTATCTAGGTTGGTCATAACTTTTCTTCCAAGGAGTAAGCGTCTTTTAATTTCATGGCTGCAGTCACCATCAGCAGTGATTTTGGAGCCCCCCAAAATAAAGTCTGACACTGTT
Source organism: Cephalophus harveyi (assembly GCA_006410635.1). Lineage (NCBI taxonomy): Eukaryota > Metazoa > Chordata > Mammalia > Artiodactyla > Bovidae > Cephalophus > Cephalophus harveyi. The sequence goes on from SJYT01040030.1 coordinate 403,265, forward strand.
TCCACTGTTTCCCCATGAAGTGATGGGACCAGATGCCATGATCTTCGTTNTCTAGGTTGGTCATAACTTTTCTTCCAAGGAGTAAGCGTCTTTTAATTTCATGGCTGCAGTCACCATCAGCAGTGATTTTGGAGCCCCCCAAAATAAAGTCTGACACTGTTTCCACTGTTTCCCCATCTATTTCCCATGAAGTGATGGTACCGGATGCCATGATCTTTGTTTTCTGAATGTTGAGCTTTAAGCCAACTTTTTCGCTCTCCTCTTTCACTTTTACTTTCATCAAGAGGTTTTTTAGTTCCTCTTCACTTTCTGCCATAAGGGTGGTGTCATCTGCATATCTGAAGTGATTGATATTTCTCCCGGCAATCTTGATTCCAGCTTGTCCTTCTTCCAGTCCAGCTTTTCTCATGATGTACTCTGCATATAAGTTAAATAAGCAGGGTGACAATATACAGCCTTGACGGACTCCTTTTCCTATTTGAAACCAGTCTGTTGTTCCATGTCCAGTTCTAACTGTTGCTTCCTGACCTGCATACAGATTTCTCAAGAGGCGTGGTCTGGTATTCCCATCTCTTTCAGAATTTTCCAGTTTATTGTGAGATTAGATCTCTTTAAATTCTTCTGTTTTATTTTAACACAGCATCTGATAGGCAGTGAAATCATCACTTTGTATGTCTCAGCCAGCATACCCCAAAAGGGGACAAGACTTACTTCTTGAAATTATAGGAATGTAACATTTGGATGCTGAGGCATGAAGTAATTGCGTGTGGTTCCCAGGCAAGCCTTCTGTATCTACCTCCCCTGATAGCTCACTTGGTAAAGAATCTGTCTTCAATTAAGGAGACCCCAGTTCTATTCCTGGGTCAGGAAGATCTGCTGGAGAAGGGATGGGCTACCCATTCCAGTATTCTTGGACTTCCCTGTGGCTTAGCTGGTAAAGAATCCACCTGCAATGTGGGAGACCTGGATTCAATCCCTAGGTTGGAAAGATCCCATGGAGAAGGGAAAGGCTACCCACTCCAGTATTCTGGCCTGGAGAATTCTATGGACTGTATAGTCCATGGCGTCACACAACTGAGTGACTTTCACTTTCACTTTTTCCCAGGCAGGTCTTCTGTATCTACCAATGAAATTCTATATCAACTGCCCTAAATAAACTACTATTGTTATTTTTAATATTCTACATGCAGGAAACTGGGCTAGGCATTAAAGAACATATTATGGGTATAAAGTCATCTATGGTATCCCATACTTCAAAGACCTTAAACTTATTTGAGTGAATCAAGGACTAGCTACATATTTTCCAGTGCGAATTGATAATATGCGACCCCTCTTTCAAAAATAATAAGAAATTCAAGACTGAAGCATCAGAGCAGAGCATGAAACCAAGTAGGGGACCCTTCTGCATGGCAAAGCCCTGTGCAACTGTGCAAGTCACATACAACCCCATGAAACTGGCCTTAAATAAAACAAAGATGAACATATATTGAGTGTTTCTTTGTGACAGATGGAGTGGGCTAAACTCCTTACTTCAAATTGCCTCACTTAATCCTCATAGTGACTTTGTAGGATGATTATTTACCCCTGTTACCTGAAGTTTACTAAAAAGGTGAGGCTCAAAATGTTAAAGAGTTGGTTATATAACTAATAGGATTTAACTTGAGAGCAGATTCTAATCAAGCCCTTATTTAAAGAATTAAATAAAACATGTAACACTATGACTCATCCTATGAGGCATTAAATGCTAAATGTCTGAATCATGTATACAGTAAATATTTTAATCAATGAATTGTTTGTAAGCAAGCCAGTTCATGGAAGCTATGATGTTGCACAGCCTCTGAAAAATTCAATTATTGTGGTGTAAATAAAATCAATCAATATATCAATCAATGGTGGGAATCAGGGAAATCACTAATACTTTTGAGAATGTGTGGGGAAAATCTAATTCAGAATTTTAAAGATTTTGAGTTTCGATTTTATTGTCACAGTTTCTAACAGCTCAGCTAACGGTCCGCTTAGGTTGCCCTTGTACAGGTGATATGGGGTCAAAGCAAACATGATTAATGACAGTGTCCTTGACTACAAGCTTCACCTTTGCCCTTCAAGTGCTCCCTCAAGTACTATTATATTCCTCTTCACCCTCACAGCTGAGGTTCAGTTTGCTAGGATGTCTAACATTATTAATGTCTTAAGGAAAAAATCACCTACAGATATTGTATTTCTTTGCTGATTTGCCTTGTGAGCATATAGTGGCTTATACACATAAAATTTATTTCCTAAATAACATACTTGAATGCATTTGAATCATGTCAATTGTAGATGTCTACTTAGTAAGCATTCCATTACCACACTTGTCAAATATCTAACAGATAAGTACTGTATTTGATTAGAATACATTATGCAACAAACCACTCCCCTGAAGTTAGAGAATCTCAAAGCAGGGCCTGAAAAACATATATTATATGTATTTTCCTAGAGCAAAATAAGACATTAGGAATAAACTGAGAAAATCTGAACAATAAGTACTGTATTTGATTAGAATACATTATGCAACAAACCACTCCCCTGAAGTTAGAGAATCTCAAAGCAGGGCCTGAAAAACATATATTATATGTATTTTCCTAGAGCAAAATAAGACATTAGGAATAAACTGAGAAAATCTGAACAATGTGTTGAGTTTAGCTATAAAAACAATCTTAATAATCATATTCAGCTGCCGTTGTCACAAGTATGCTCTTTGGAACATGTGAATTAATGTGAATTCTTTAGAACAGTGTGAATTAAGATCCAATCCAATAGGATTTTCTTGTATTTGTTTAATTTCTTTTAATTTTAAATAATCTTATTTTGCACTAGCATTTTGACTTACTGAAAAGATCATGTCATTTGTTACATAGAATGTTCCACCTTCTGGATTTGTTTTATCACTTTCTTGTGTCTTGGCTTTCTTTTTACTATAACCTTAATTAAATTCAAGTTAAATAATTGTCAATGTAAAGGAAAAAAAAATGTAGGCAGTAAAATGCTAGAGAGACCTTTTCTGGAGTTACAAAATCTGTTTATCAAATCATCTCAGGGCTTTACATCTTTAGCACATAATGTTAACTATTGTTATACGGACAAAACGACAAAGCAGTGTTAGGATGTTGACCCAGCCATAGTCATTGTACAATTAATTAATGTATTAATTGCAACCAACACCAATTATAGATACTAATATTATGCTTTGTTAAAAAAAAAACAATCTAATTAAAAATAGGCTGCTGCTGCTGCTAAGTCGCTTCAGTTGTGTCCGACTCTGTGCGACCCCGTAGACTGCAGCCCACCAGGCTCCGCTATTCCTGGGATTCTCCAGGCAAAAATAGGCAGAAGATCTATTTAGATATTTTTCCAAAGAAGACATACAGATAACTAACAGGTATACAAAAAGTTGCTCAGTATCACTAATCATCAGGGAAATGAAAGTCAAATAGCTCTTACCAAAAAGGCAAGAAATAAATAAAAGTTGTTGGTGAAGATGTGGAGAAAAGGGAAAACTTGTGCCCTGTTGATAAATTGGTGAAGCCACTGTAGAAAATATTACAGAGATTTCCCAAAAAAACTAGAAAAAAAGAGCTACTGTATGATCAAGCAGTTCCACTTTTGGGTGTTTATGTGAAGAAAACAAAACAAATCATTAACTAGAAAAGATACATGCACCACTATATTCATTGCAGGGTTATTTACAATAACCAAAAAATGGCTGACCTAAGTGTCTGTCAATGGATGAATGGATAAAGAAATTATCCATTGGAGAGCTCGGAGAGCTTCCTTTAAGTATTCTTTAATGAAATAGACGTGTTGCATGATTGTGAGAATATAGCTTGTATGTGTATGAATTTTTAAAAGAATTTGATTCATCAGAAAAGTACTTAGTGGTTTTGAAACTTATCTCAGTTTTGTTACCTAATATATATTATATTTATACTCTACTAGTTAGGGAGAATTGTACAAAAATGATAAATTTTACTTCCTTGGCACAGAATAAGTTTGGAACTTAACTTTTCCTCTCCTCATCAATGTGCAGCGATTATTTATTTTTCCTCCTCAACCCACCTATTCTCATCTGGCAACCACACCATTAATGATGTCCTTCACCTCTCAGGTCTTCACCATTTTTTCCCCTGGAGAAAAAATAAGTCATTTTTAATATTAGCCACATTGCCTCAACTTTTGCTCAAATTGCATCAACATATGACTTTTTAAAGTATATTTGTTTACCTGCTATTTCTTACTTTTTGGAGAGTGTCTTTGTCATACTGTGCCTTCTACTATCCATGCCTCGTGGAAAAACTTGTATTTATTCATATGTACATATTCTCTTCTGTCAAGAGATTTGTGAGGAGAGAATTACTGTGTCCAAGAGCAGCTGGATGTCTCCTGGGGTACATATATCCTTTTTAAATTAAAAATTCATTCATAGCCATTAAAAATACTTTACCAGGTAAAGAGGAAATTATGTTATCTGAAAAGCACAATGATGATGAGAGTGTATTTTTTTACTCCCTGTTTATTAGATAAGAGAAGCTGCAGGTACATAGAACAAGTTGAACCTAAGAGCTTCTTTATCATACAAAAAAGTGTGTATGTGTATATATATTTAAAATCTGTCTGTGTGGTTATGGTTCAACTCCCAAAGATGTCTATCAGGGGAGATGTAATGTTGAGTACTTTGCCAGTTATTTCTACTATGGACCTTGGAATAAAATGCCATAAACAACACCACAATCTTTAATATAGCATAAACTCTTTACAAATCATATCCATTAGTCTGTTTTTAACACATTAGAAGTATTATAAGAATTTACTGCTCAGAGAGAAGTCATATAATAGTGGTCCAGAGTGCTACTTTTCTTTGATAATGCATACCTTAAATTCCTCAGTTCCCTAAGTTGTCTAGGTCATGAATATGAATCATCTCCATTTGTTAACGTAACTGGCCCTGGTTATCTTGCTTTCCTGGCAAGGCCACATCTTCATTTGATAGGCTATATAGGTATAGGGTATCCCCAACTTGCAAATGAGTTAGTGGTACAAAGGCTTATACATAATTGGTTATTTCAAATTCAAAATACATCTTTTCACAGAATCGATTGTATGAATGATAGATAAATTTATAGTCATATCCAGGTAATTGTGTTTTACTTCATTATTATTATTTTGTTTAAAACAAAGGCAATGCAAAAGAATGCTCTAACTACCGCACAATTGCACTCATCTCACATGCTAGTAAAGTAATGCTCAAAATTCTCCAAGCCAGGCTTCAACAACACGTGAACAGTGAACTCCCTGATGTTCAAGTTGGTTTTAGAAAAGGCAGAGGAACCAGAGATCAAATGGCCAACACCCGCTGGATCATGAAAAAAGCAAGAGAGTTCCAGAAAAACATCTATTTCTGCTTTATTGACTAGGCCAAAGCCTTTGACTGTGTGGACCACAATAAACTGTGGAAAATTCTGAAAGAGATGGGAATACCAGACCACCTAACCTGCCTCTTGAGACATCTGAATGCAGGTCCGGAAGCAACAGTTAGAACTAGACATGGAACAACAGACTGGTTCCAAATAGGAAAAGGAGTACGTCAAGGCTGTATATTGCCACTCTGCTTGTTTAACTTATATGCAGATACATCATGAGAAATGCTGGACTGGAAGAAGGACAAGCTGGAATCAAGATTGCCGGGAGAAATATCAATCACCTCAGATATGCAGATGACACCACCCTTATGGCAGAAAGTGAAGAGGAACTAAAAAGCCTCTTGATGAAAGTGAAAGAGGAGAGCAAAAGAGTTGGCTTAAAGCTCAACATTCAGAAAACGAAGATCATGGCATCTGGTCCCATCACTTCATGGGAAATAGATGGGGAAACAGTGGAAACAGTGTCAGACTTTATTTTTCTGGGCTCCAAATCACTGCAGATGGTGACTGCAGCCATGAAATTAGAAGACGCTTACTCCTTGGAAGAAAAGTTATGTCCAACCTAGATAGCATTTTCAAAAGCAGAGACATTACTTTGCCGACTAAGGTCCGTCTACTCAAAACTATGGTTTTTCCTGTGGTCATGTATGGATGTGAGAGTTGGACTGTGAAGAGGCTGAGCGCCGAAGAATTGATGCTTTTGAAGTGTGGTGTTGGAGAAGACTCTTGAGAGTCCCCTTGNCATTTTCAAAAGCAGAGACATTACTTTGCCGACTAAGGTGTGTCTAGTCAAGGCTTTGTTTTTTCCTGTGGCCATGTATGGATGTGAGAGTTGGACTGTGAAGAAGGTTGATCGCCAAAGAATTGATGCTTTTGAACTGTGGTGTTGGAGACGACTCTTGAGAGTCCCTTGGACTGCAAGGAGATCCAACCAGTCCATTCTGAAGGAGATCAACCCTGGGACTTCTTTGGAAGGAATGATGCTAAAGCTGAAACTCCAGTACTTTGGCCACCTCATGCGAGGAGTTGACTCATTGGAGAAGACTCTGATGCTGGGAGGGATTGGGAGCAGGAGGAGAAGGGGACGACTGAGGATGAGATGGCTGGATGGCATCACGGACTCGATGGATGTGAGTCTGAGTGAACTCCGAGAGATGGTAATGAGCAGGGAAGCCTGGTGTGCTGCGATTCATGGGGTCACAAAGAGTCGGACACGACTGAGCAACTGAACTGAACTGAACTGCACAATTGCACTCATCTCACACGCTAGCAAAGTAATGCTTAAAATTATCCAAGCCAGGCTTCAGCAATATGTGAACCATGAACTTCCAGATGCTCAAGCTGGTTTTAGAAAAGGCAGAGGAACCAGAAGCAAGAGAGTTCCAGAAAAGCATCTATTTCTACTTTATTGACTATGCCAAAGCCTTTGACTGTGTGGATCACAATAAACTGTGGAGAATTCTGAGAGAGATGGGAATACCAGACCACCTAACCTGCCTCTTGAGAAACCTGTATGCAGGCCAGGAAGCAACAGTTAGAACTGGACATGGAACAACAGACTGGTTCCAAATAGGGAAAGGAGTACGTCAAGGCTGTATATTGTCACCCTGCTTATTTAACTTATATGCAGAATACATCATGAGAAACACCGGGCTGGAAGAAGCACAAGCTGGAATCAAGATTTCTGGAAGATAGATCAATAACCTCAGATATGCAGATAACACCACCCTTATGGCAGAAAGTGAAGAGGACCTAAAGAACTTCTTGATGAAAATGAAAGGAGAGTGAAAAATTTGGGTTAAAGCTCAACATTCAGAAAACAAAGATCATGGCATCTAGTCCCATCACTTCATGGGAAATAGATGGGGAAAGAGTGGAAACAATGTCAGACTTTATTATTTTGGGTTCCAAAATCACTGCAGATGGTGATTGCAGCCATGAAATTAAAAGACACTTACTCTTTGGAAGGAAAGTTATGACCAACCTAGATAGCATATTGAGAAGCAGAGACATTACTTTGCCAACAAAGGTCTGTCTAGTCAAGGCTATGGTTTTTCCAGTGGTCATGTATGGATGTGAGAGTTGGATTGTGAAGAGAGTTGAGCGCCGAAGAATTGATGCTTTTGAACTGTGGTGTTGGAGAAGACTCTTGAGAGTCCCTTGGACTGCAAGGAGATCCAACCAGTCCATCCTAAAGGAGATGAATTCTGAGTGTTCATTGGATGGACTGATATTGAAGCTGAAACACCAATACTTTGGCCACCTCATGCGAAGAGTTGACTCATTGGAAAAGACTCTGATGCTGGGAGGGATTGGGGGCAGGAGAAGGGGATGACAGAGAATGACATGGCTGGATGGCATCTCGGACTTGATGGACATGAGTCTGAGTGAACTCCAGGAGATGGTAATGAACAGGGAGGCCTGGCATGCTACGATCCATGGGGTTACAAAGAGTTGGACACAACTGAGTGACTGAACTGAACTGAACTAGACCTTGACAAGGTACTTAGAGAACTTTGTGAAATACTTAGGACTAATAATTAAACAACAGGCCAAAATTCAGTATGTTATAAATACCAATGTATCATAATTGACACATAAAAATAGAATAAAATAAGAAAAATGTATATATCTACTAAATAAATAAAATTAATAATTAGCTATAAAAAGGAACACATTGGAGTCAGTTCTAATGAGAATGGATGAACCTAGAGACTATTATACCTGGAGAAGGAAATGGCAACCCACTCCAGTACTCTTGCCTGGAAAATCCCATGGACAGAGGAGCCTGGTGGTCTGCCGTCTATGGGGTTGCACAGAGCTGGACACGACTGAAGCATCCATGGTGTCGGGAAAAGTTGGACACGACTGAGCGACTTCACTTTCACTTTTCACTTTCATGTATTGGAGAAAGAATTGGAAACCCACTCCAGTGTTCTTGCCTGGAGAATCCCAGGGACAGGGGAGCCTGGTGGTCTGCCATCTATGGGGTCGCACAGAGTTGGACACGACTGAAGCGACTTAGCAGCAGCAGCAGCAGAGATTACTATACAAAGTGAAGTCAGAAAGAGAAAGATAAATGTTGTATACTAACACATATATACAGAATCTAGAAAGATGGTACTGATGAATTTATTTGCAAGGTAGCAGTGGAGAAACAGACATAGAGAACAGAGATGGACATGGTGAGAGGGGAGGAGAGGTCAAGATGTAGGGAGAGAGTAACATGGAAACTTACATTACCGTAAGTAAAACAGATAGTCAAAGGGAGTTGCTGTATGACTCAGGGGACTCAAACAGGGTCTCTATCAACCTAGAGGGGTAGGATGGGGAGGGAGATGGGAGGGAGGTTTATGAGGGAGGGGACATATGTACACCTATGACTGATTTATGTTGATATTTGATAGGAAACAAGAAAATTCTGTAAAGCAATGATCCTTCAATTAAAAAATAAATAAATCTTTAAAAAAGAAAAAAAATATAATTAAAAAGCCAGACCAACTAACCACAGAAGCAACAAAAACTTTCCACAAACAAAATTATAGGTCTGCAATTATAAAATACCCAAATAATTTAAAAATTTTTAACTCATAAATAATCTGCATTTGCCATTTGTGGAGAAGAATGAAATATTTTCCAGTTTCTTTTGTGAGGCCATCATTACACTGACGCCGTAATTCTACCAGGACATTAGAAAACAAAGTATAGGCCATATTTTTCATAAGCAAAGGTGAAGATATTCTAAGCAAGGCATTATTATATAAATTAAGCTATAATAAATTATAATTGTATAATATCAAGTGGAACATACTTAAACAAGGGTCCTCAACCCCCAGGTTATGGACCACTATCAGTCCATAGCCTGTTAGGAACTGGGCTGCACAGCAGGAGGTGAGTGACAGGTAAGTGAGCAAAGCTTCATCTGTATTTACAGCTATTCCCCATTGTTCACATTATACTCTGAGCTCCACTTCCTGTCAGATCAGCAAAGGCATTAGATTTTTATGGAAGAGGGAGCCCTACCATCAGTTGCGCATGCAAGGGATCTAGGTTGAGCACTCTTTATGAGAATTTAATGCCTGATGATCTGAGGTAGAGCTGAGGTGGTAAAGCTAGCACAGGAAAGTGGTCACAGATGGAGATCATCAATAGCAAAGAGGTCTGGCTGCACAGATACCATAATAAATCAATTGTTTACAGACTCATATCAAAACCCTATCAGTGAATGGCAAGTGACAATTAAGCTGCATCTGATGGCAGATTTTAAATCAAAGTCTGACACTTATTTTAGTGCATGCATAGCTCACGCATTATTTTATTTATCACTTCTATCCATGACTATTTCATGCACTGCATTTGTCTCAGTTACAGTTTTGATAAGCTCAAAAGCTAACCTACCCAAAATGAGTAAAAAACAAATGTCTCTGGAGAGCTTCTTTGAACAGGGGGAAAGACCCAATGATGAGATAGCAGAAGACTCTAAGACTGTCAACAACAAAAAGAAAGCTGAATTTTAAAGAAACCAAGAGTCCTAAACTATGGGTTCATTGCAACAGGTTAGCCACATTCTCTAAGCCCACTTTGTATAATATGTGGTGACTGGCTAACCAATGAAGCCTTGAAACCTTCAAAACTTCTTTGCCACATGGAGACTAAGCACCCTGCATTAAAAGACAATCTTTTGCAGCAACGGAGATGCAAACATAGAGAACAGACTTGTGGATACAGTGGAGGAAGGAGAGGGTGGGATGAATTGAAAGAGTAACATTGAAACATATACATTACCACCTAGAATAGATAACCAGTATATGATGCAGAGAGCTCAAATCTGGTGCTCTGTGACAACACAGAGGGGTGGGATGGGGTAGGAGATGGGAGGGAGGTTCAAGAGGGAAGGGCCTTATGTATACCTATAGCTGATTCATGTTTATGTATGGCAGAAACTAACAAAATATTGTAAAGCAATTATCCTCCAATTAAAACTTTTAAAAAGTGAAACAAAGTCTTTGGAGTTTTTCAAAAGAAAAAAACATAAACACAAAGAACAGAAGGAATTATTGAAGGTCACCACTTCATCAAATATGTCTGCACTTCCTTTTCAGTATATTTTCCAGGAAAGTGTGCGTATGTTATGTGCACTTTTGTCACTAATATCACAGCTGCCGAATTATTCAAGTCTTTGAATGATTACATATCAGGAAAACTGAACTGTTTCTGATTTCACTACTTGGGACAAAAAAGGTAGCTTCTGACCATAGAACACAGCCTATATCATCTATAGGGAAACGCTAACTAGCCAAGAAACATTACCTGTATTAACAATGTTTTGTGGGCTGTGATTAAAATTATCAACCACACTGAAGTACATAACCTTAAGTCACATCTGTTCATGCAGCTTTATGGAGATGAATGCAGAGCACACACATCTTCTTTTATACATGAAGTGAGATGGCTTTCTAAAGGTAGATGACTGGCCAGAGTTTTTGAGTTATGAGAACTGCTCCAGAGATTTATTTTAGAAAAACATTCACCACTAGCAAAATAAAGAATGGGTCACAAAACTTGCTTACTTGTTTAACATATTCAACCTGCTCAATGAACTCTATCTGTCACTTCAGGAGAGAACAACTGTGTTCAAGTCAGCAAATAGTGACTGGAATTCAAAGCCAAACTGGAATTATGGGGAGTGATGACTGATCTTTCGTATTTTTGACAGATTTCACATATTAGTAGAGATTTTGAAAGGGACTGTACTAGGGTTTTTTCTCCCAGCTGGTGCATGGTCACCTATCTCAGCTTTTAAAAGAGTTTGAGCCTTACTTTCCAACCACAAAAGACCCCTGAACTGGGAAGGAATGGATCCATGACCCATCTGTGAATAAGCCAGGTGAATCTACTTTGTGCTACAAGAGGATCAACTGCTTGAGATTGCAAATGATGGTGGTTTTGAAAGTAGGTTTGAAGCAACTTCAAATCTCCATACATTCTGGATTAAAGTCAAAGTCCTAAGATTGCCACAAAAGCACTGAAAAGTCTGCTTCCATTTGCAACATCTTATCTTCTGTAGTGACAGCAACCAAAACAATATTATGGAGTAGATTGGACATGAACAACAAACTTCAGGTGTTATTGTCTCACATCACACCCAGATGAGACTATCTAGTTTCAGGAAAACAATCCCAAGGCTCCCACTGATACTGCATTATCGTGAGTGGTATAATTGTTCTTGTTGACTTGCTCAGTCATGTCCAACTCTTTGCAATCCCATGGACTACAGCATACCAAGCTTCCCTATCTTTCACCATCACTGAGAGTTTGCACAAACTCATGTCCATTGAGTTGGTGATGCCATCCAACCACCTCATCCTCTGTCGAGTGCTTCTCCTACAGCCTTCAATCTTTTCCAGCGTCAGGGTCTTTTCTAATTAGTTGGATCTTTGCATCAGATGGCCAAGGTATTGGAGCTTCAGCATCAGTCCTTTCTATGAATATTCAGGGTTGATTTCCTTTAGGATAGACTAGTTTGATCTCCTTCCAGTCCAAGGGACTCAAGAGTCTTCTCCAACACCACAGTTTGAGAGCATCAATTCTTCCATGCTCAGCCTTCTTTATTGTCCAACTCTCACATACATATATGACTACTGGAAACATGATAGCTTGGACTATATGGATTTTTGTTGGCAAAGTAATGTCTCTGCTTTTTAATATGCTGCCTAGGTATGTCAAAACTTTTCTTCCAAGGAGCAAGCATCTTTTAATTTCATGGCTGCAGTCAAAATTCACAGTGATTTTGGAGGCCAAGAAAATGAAATCTGCCACTGTTTTCATTTTTTCCCCTTTCTGTTTGTCATGAGGTGATGGGAGAGGATCCCATGATCTTAGTTTTTTGAATGTTGAGTTTTAAGCCAGTTTTTTCACTCTCCTCTTTGACCTTCATCAAGAGGCTCCATAGTTCCTCTTAGCTTTTTGCCATTAGGGTGGTATCATCTGCATATCTGGGGTTGTTGATATTTCTCCTGGAAATCTTCATTCCAGCTTGTGAGTCATCCAGCTAGGAATTTTGCATGATACACTCTGCAAATAAGTAAAAAAAGCAGGATGACAATATACAAACTTGACATACTCCTTTCCCAATTTGGAACCAGTTCATTGTTCCATGTCTTGTTCTAACTTGCTTCTTGACATGTGTACAGGTTAATCAGGAGACAGGTAAGGTGGCAGAGTGTTCCCATCTCTTAAAGAATTTCCCACAGTTTGTTGTGATCCACACAGCCAAAGACTGTGTAAATGTATGTGTATATGTATGGCTTGGGAGCAGAAGAAGATGGTGGATCAGTAAGACAGGGAGATTGCCAGCCTCCCCACAAATACATCAAAAATTCATCAAAATATGGAACAACTCCCACAAAGAAACCTCTAGGTGACAGCAGAAGGCCTCAGGCCTCCAGAGGTGCAGGCTAAGCTCCCTGGAATGAGGTAGGAGAGAGAATGGAGACAAAAAATGGGAAAAGACAAGAGAACTTCTTGATGGGAGCTTATGCTTTGAGGGAGGGAGAGAGTCATGAAGCAGAAAGAGTTCCCATGCACTGGGAAGCTCCCTCACAGGAGGGGCTAAGGAGTAGCTGTGGAATCTCAGAAAACAGGGCAAAGCACAGGTTTAGAAGGCAGAAAACAGAGAAAACTGCACTTCTCAGCCCATAACAACTCACGGACTTGGCCCCAACCACATGTCAGGCTTGGGGGAACTGAGAGAAGCCCACAGAAGCCCCACAGCACAAAGGGAGAGCCTGGGGTGCCAAGAGAAGTGTGGCATACGAACCTTTCCAGCACACACAAACCTAGTGGTACAGAGAGCGGGTCCCAGGGACTGAAAGAACGCACAAATTCCGTGAAGTTAAGGGTGGGTCCAGTGAGTCAAGACAAGTGCACACAAGTCCTACAATGCAGAAGGCAGGCCCAGGAAGCTGAGACAAGTGCACACAAGCCCCATGACACAGAGGGAAAGCTCAGCAGACTGAGGGAATCCCACACAATTCTCAGTGACACAGAGGGCAGGGTTGGGGAGCTGAGAAAAGATCTACTCAAGCCCCTAACTAGCAAGTTTGGGCCTGCAATGGAGAGAAAGACTGGGGAACATAAGAACCAGCAAAGATTCCAGGGACAAGTAAGGGGGCTGGCAGCAGTGAAATATATGCTGAGAGGTCCACTTTGATAGTGGCTATGGAAATAGACATGTCTAACACTGCCAAAGCCAGAAGGACTGCCCAAAGACATACTGAATCCATAGACATCCCGAAACCTACTACTGTACACTGTACTGTCCTTCAGAGAGACAAGATCCAGCTCCATCAATCAGAACACAGGCACAAGTTCCCCCAATGAGGAAAACATCGCAGGACACTAACCCAGCCCCATCTATGGGGGCAGACTCCACAATCAAGAACTATGATCTTGAGAACTTTTTAAAATTTTTCTTATACATCACACTATTTTTTCTCCCTACATATTTCTAACTTCACATTAGCCCTTTGCAGTACTGTGGAGTTTCCCTCTTTTTTTTTGTTAAAATTTTTAAAAGTTTTTTTTTCCGTTTTCACCACTTTTTGGTGATTTTTTTTTTTTAATTTTGTTTTTGGTATATTTGACTGCTTTTCTTGTAGTTCTTTATCGGCTACAGCTATTCCTGACTATATAAGAATCTTTTTCACATAGAGCTATTTATCTTTGCTTTTCTATTTTTTCTTTTTTCACTCTCTCTTTTTTAACCTTTTCCACCCCTTTTCTCTTTTCTCTCTCTTCTCTGTTTTTCTCTTTCTCTTCCCTCTTGCTTTCACTCTTTCTTTTTTGTAAGTTAAACTGTTGAGCTCTCTTTGCTATATTCCCCAGTTGGCACCCTGCTCAGGCTTAGTTTTCCAGGTTGAGCATAAGCTAGCTCTTCTTTTCAGTTCAGTCAGTTCAGTCGCTCAGTCGTGTCCGACTCTTTGCGACCCCATGAATCGCAGCACGCCAGGCCTCCCTGTTCATCACCATCTCTCGGAGTTCACTCAGACTCACATCCATCGAGTCAGTCATCTGCATATCTGAGGTTATTGATATTTCTCCCGGCAATCTTGATTCCAGCTTGTGTTTCTTCCAGTCCAGCGTTTCTCATGATGTACTCTGCATATAAGTTAAATAAGCAGGGTGACAATATACAGCCTTGACGCACTCCTTTTCCTATTTGGAACCAGTCTGTTGTTCCACGTCCAGTCCTAACTGTTGCTTCCTGACCTGCATACAGATTTCTCAAGAGGCAGGTTAGGTGGTCTGGTATTCCCATCTCTTTCAGAATTTTCCACAGTTTAATTGGTTGATATCCCTTTTGGTTTCCCTTGTTCACCAAGATAATCTCCTGTACTCTTTTCTTCAGAATACTTTGGTTATAACTTTGTGTGAAAGTGTGTGTATATTATTTCTCTAATGACCTTCTTGACCTCCTCCAACTAGAAAATAGGCACAAGTCACCCCTAACAAGAAAACCAACACAAACCACTCAACCAATATTTCCCTCCAAAGGCAAAAACCAAAAAGAAGAAGGAACACACCCTAAGGCCTGGGAAAAGGAGATCTCAAGCAGAGCAGGAAAAAAAGTGAAAAGACAGAAATACAGCACAAATGGAAGAACAAGGGAGAAGCTCACAAACCAAATAAACAAAAAGGAAATAAGCAATCGACCTGAAAGATAATTCAAAATAATGATAATTCAAAAAAATAATAATGACTTTGGAGTCAAGATACTCCAAAGACTTGGATATGAATTTTTACCCCTAGGCCCAGTATCCACGTGGACACACAGCGTGTTTTCCCCACAAGATCCAAGAATGTCCCAGACAGACCTAGGCTCACTAGCTCTCTCCTGCAGAGGAAACATGATGGAACAGATGTTTGGAGTTTGCTTTGATGTTCCCTGGGAGTGTGGGAGCCTCCCCGGGAGCAGGGCCTCAGGGGCCATTGCCACTGGAAAATGACCTCCAAGCAACTGCTTTCCAGCTTTGTGTGACTCTCAGTATGCAGGAGGCCGACAAAGCTATCTTCCTTGGAAGAAGGAAAGGCATCCACAGATATTTTGTTTTCAGACCTCTATTTGCAGCAAGTGTTTCGCTTTTCAGATGTCAGACCTCCAGATCTGGACTGAGTCAGGGACATATGTCTCCATGCACTTTCTGAGACTTGCAAACATATTCCTAGGTCAGAGTAGTATTGCCCAGAAGGAATCAGGCTGCGGGAGTGTGTCTGAGGAGACCGGGTGCCATACTGGGGTCACCTGGTCGAGGGTACCTTGCAACTCCGATGGGCCATAGCTGAGGAGTTGTGGGCCTCCCCCTTGCTTCAGAAATCCCTAAGCGGGGAGCCAAGCTAGCTCTGTCAGAAGGAAGCAAACCACAACTGGATAGATTTTCAAGCAGTTTCTAGGCTGCACCCAGTTAGGGCTTGTCAGAAGAAAAAGGTGAATTTTGGCCTCTAAGCCTGGCATTCAGGTGGACTTACAGGGTGTTTTCCACGCAGTATCCAAGAACATTTCAGACACACCTAAGCTTGCTAGCTCTCTCTGGCACAGGAGCATGAAGGAACAGATGTTTGGAGGTTGCTTTGATGTTCCCTGGGAGTGTGGGAGCCCTTTCTAGGCACAGAGCCTCAGAGGACTTTGCCACTGAAAAATGACCTCCAAGCAAGTGCTTTCTAGCCGTGTGTGACTCTCCATACACATGAGGCTGGCAATGATATCTCCTTGGAGGAAGGAAAGGCACCCCCAGAGACAGTGTTTTCAGGCTTCTAAATTGCACCAAGCATTACGCTTCTCATACATCAGACCTCCTGGCCTACTCCAAGGCCTCAATTTCAGAGTCAGGGCCGTGTGTCTCCGTGCACATTCTGAGCCTTGTAAACACATTCCTAGGTCACAGAGGTACTACCCATGAGGAATCAAGCTGCAGGAGTGTGTCTGGAAAGGCTGGGTGCCATACTGGGGTCACCCGGTCGAGGGCACATTGCACCTCCAATGGGCCTCAGCTGAGGAGTTGCGGGCCTCCCCCTTGCTTCAGAAATCCCAAAGCGGGAGCCAAGCTAGCTCTGTCAGAAGGAAGAAAACAGCAACTGGATGGATTTTCAAGCACTTTTAGGCCGCACCCTGCTAGGGTTCCCCAGGAGAAACAGGCGAATTTTGGCCCCTAGGCCCGGCAACCAGGTGGATGCACAGGGTGTTTTCCACGCAGGATCCAAGAACATTCCATCCTACTAGGCTCACTAGCTTTCTCTTGCACAGGAAACGTGAAGGAACAGACATTTGGGAGTTGCTTTGATGTTCCCTGGGAGTCTGGGAGCCGTCCCTATAGCCAGAGCTTCAGAGGCCTTTGCCACGGAAAAATGTCCTCCAAACAGGCCCTTTCCAGCCTTGCATGACTCAGTATGCTGCAGGCTGGCAAAGCTATCTTCCTTGGAAGAAGGAAAGGCATCAATAGAGATTGTGTTTTCATGCTTCTAACTTGCAGCAAGTGTTTTGCTTCTCAGATGTCAGACCTCCAGACCTGGTCTGAGGGCCTCACTTCCAGAGTCAGGGACATGTTTCTCCCTGTACTTTCTGACTGTTGCAAACACATTCCGAGGTCAAAACAGTACTGCCTATGAGGAATCAGGATGCAGGAGTGTGTCTCAGGAGACCGGTTGCCATACTGGTGTCACCTGGCGAGGGCACCTTGCACCTCCTCCAGCTCAGGAGTTGCCGGTCTCCCCTTTGCTTCAGAAATTCCAAAGTGGGAGCCAAGCTAGCTCTGTCAGAAGGAAGCCAACAGCAACTGGATGGATTTTCAAGCAGTTGCTAGACCACACCCTGCTAGGGCTTCCCAGGAGTAAAAGGTGAATTTTGGCCCCCAGGCCCAGTATCCAGGTGGACGCACAGGGTGTTTTCCCCGCAGGATCCAAGAACATTCCAGACACACCTAGGCTCATTAGCTCTCTCCTGCACAGGAAACATGAAGGAACAGACGTTTGGAGGTTGCTTTGACGTTGCCTGGGAGTGTGGGAGCCCTCCCTAAGTGCAGAAACTCTGAGGCGTTTGTCACTGAAAAATAACTCCAAGCAGGCCCTTTAAAGCTGTGTGTGACTCTCAGTATGTGGGCGGCTGGCAAAGCTATCTTCATTAGAGGAAGGAAAGACATCCAGAGAGATTGTGTTTTAGGCTTCAAACTTGCAGCAACAGTTTCTCTTCTCAGAAGTCAGACCTCCAGGTCGGCTCCGAGGGTCTCAAATCCAGTCAGAGCCATGTGTCTCCCTGAGCATTACAAGCCTTGCAAACACATCCTAGTTCAGAGCGGTCCTGCCCATGAGGAATCAGGGTGTGGGAATGTGTCTGAAGAGGCCGGATGCCATACTGGTGTCACCGGTTTGAGGGCATCTTGCACCTCCAATGGTCCCCAGCTGAACGTTGCGGGCCTCCCCCTTGCTTCAGAAATCCCAAAGTGGAGAGCCAAGTTAGCTCTGTCAGAAGGAAGCAAACAGCAATTGGATGCCTTTGCTAGCAGTTGCTGGGCTGCCCCACATTAGGGCTCCCCAGGAGACAAATGCCAGTTTGGGCCCCTAGACCCGGGATCCAGGTGGGTGCCCAGAGTGTTCTCCCTGCAGGATCCAAGAACATTCCAGACACACCTAGGCTCATGAGCTCTCTCCTGCAGAGCAAATGTGATGAAAGAACAGTGTGGAGGTTGCCTTGACATTCTCTGGGAGTGTGGGAGCCCTCCCTGGGCGCAAGGCCTCAGGGGCCATTGCCACTGAGAAGTGACCACCCAGCCAGTGCTTCCCATCTGGGTCTGACCCTCTGCCTGTAGACGGCTGGGGAAGCTCTTTTCCTTGGAGGCAGGAACAGCAGCCATAGAGAGTGGGTTTTCAGGCCTCTATCTGGCAGCAAGTGTGTGGCTCCTCAGACGCCAGACCTCCAGGCCTATCCGAGGGCCTCAATTCCCGAGGCAGGGCCATGTGTCTGCCTGCACTCTCCAAGCCTTGCAATTTCCTAGGTCAGCGCAGTCTTGCCCATGGGGAAGAAGGCTGCGGGAGTGTGTCTGAGGGGGCAAGGTGCCATGCTGGGGGCACCTGGATGAGGGCACCTGGCACCTACCATGGGTCCCTGGGGGGGAGAGGCTGGCTGTGCCCTGGCTTGCCAAATGCCAAAGCGGGGAGCAAAGCTAGCTATGGCAGAAGGAAGCAAACAGCAATGGGATGCCTTTGCAAGCAGTTGTTGAGCTGCCCCGCCTTAGGGCTCCCTGGGAGAAACATGCAAATTTTGGCCCCTAGGACCAGGATCCAAGTGGGTGCCCAGGGTGTTCTCCCTGCAGAATCCAAGCACGGTGCAGACAGACCTAGGCTCACAAGCTTTCTCCTGCAGGGCAAACGTGACTGAACAGTCATGTGGAGGTTGCTTTGACATTCCCTAGGAGTGTGGGAGCCCTCCCTGGGTGCAGGGCCTCAGGGGCCTTTGCCACTGAGAAGTGACCTCCCAGCCAGCACTTCCCATTCGGGTCTGACCCTCAGCCTGCAGGCGGCTGGGAATGCTATCTTCCTTGGAGGCAGGAATGGCAGCCCCAGAGAGTGGGTTTTCAGGCCTCTATCTGGCAGCAAGTGTGTGGCTCCTCAGACGCCAGACCTTCAGGCCTGCTCTGAGGGCCTCAATTCCTGATTCAGGGTCGTATGTCTCCCTGTACTCTCGAAGCCTTGCAAACACATTCCTAGGTCAGCTCAGTCCTGCCTGTGGGGAAGGAGGCTGTGGGAGTGTGTCTGAGGGGGCTGCGTGCCATGTTGGGGTCACCTGGCTGAGGGCACCTGGCACCTCCTATGGGGCCCCGGTGAGGAGTGGTGGGCCAGCCACTGGCCTGCAAAATGCTGAAGTGCAGAGTAAAGCTAGCTCTGGCAGAAGCTCTGGAGATCTTTGGAAGAAGCTCTGGAGACTTTGGAGGTGTGATCCTAGGTGCATGGTATGGGAAGTGGGATAAACCAGGAGACTGTATATATGATCCCAGGTACAGGGTCTGGGACTTTACTAGCTTCCCTGGTGGCTCAGAGGTTAAAGCGTCTGCCTCCAATGCGGGAGACCCAGGTTCGATCCCTGGGTCGGGAAGATCCCCTGGAGAAGGAAATGGCAACCCACTCCAGTATTCTTGCCTGGAGAATCCCATGGACTGAGAAGCCTAGTAGGTTACAGTCCATGGGGTCGCAAAGAGTCGGACACGACTGAGCGACTTTACCTTACCTTACCTTACAGGGTCTGGGGAATGGTCACTGTGGAAAGTGTGGACATGTGACCCTAGGTACAGGTTAGGGAAGGGTCACCCAGGAGACTGTGGATATATGACTCCAGGTGCAGGGTCTGTGAGGGTTTCACCATGGAGCCTGAATATGTATGACCCAGGTGCAGGGTCTGGGAAGTGGTGACACATAGGAAACTGTGGACATGTGACCCCCATTACAGGGTTTTGGAAGGGATAAACCTGGTGACCTGGGAGGTCGGGTCACCCTGAGACTATGGAAGTGTGACCCCAGGTACAGGTTCTGGGAGTTGGGGTCATCCTGAAGACTGTGGACATTTTACCGTAGGCACAGCTTCTGGGAGGTAGGGTCACCCTGGAGACTCTGGACATGTGACTCCAAGTGCAGGATCTGGGAAGTGAACTCATCCTGGAGACAGTGGACTTGTGATCTCAGGTTCATGGTCTTGAAGGTGGGGCCATCCTGGAGGCTGTGGACTTGTACCAAGTACAGAGTTTTGGAGGGGGATCACTCTGGAGACTGTGGAAGTGTGACCCCAGGTGCATCTTAAGGAAAGTGGGGTAACCCAGGAGACTGGATATATGACCCCCAGTGCAGGGTCTGGGGAATGTCACCACAGAGAGTGTGGACATGTGATTTCAGGTGCAGGTTTGGTAAGGGGCGCCATGGAGACTGTGGTCGTGTGAGCCCAGGTACAGAGTTCTGGCTGAGTCACCCAGGGGACTGTAGATATGTGACACTAGTTGGAGAAGGCAATGGCACCCCACTCCAGTATTATTGCCTGGAAACTCCCATGGACGGAGGAGCCTGGTAGGCTGCAGTCCATGGGGTCTCTGAGTCAGACACGACTGAGTGACTTCACTTTGACTTTTCACTTTCATGTGTTGGGGAAGGAAATGGCAACCCACTCTAGTGTTCTTGCCTGGAGAATCCCAGGGACGGGGGAGCCTGGTGGGCTGCCGTCTATGGGGTCACACAGAGTCGGGCACGACTGAAGTGACTTAGCAGTAGCAGCAGCCATTACTCTTTGGGAGGGTGTCACCCTGGAAACTGTGGACATGTGACCCTAGTTGCATGGTTTGGTGTGGTGGGGTCAACCTAGAGACTGTGGATGTGTGAACACTAGTAAGGGTCTGGGTGGTGTCATCCTGGAGATTATGTATGTGTACCCCAGAAGCAGGGTCTGGGGGGAGAGGCTCACCCTGGAGACTGTGGATATGCGACCTGAGATAAAAAGGTGTGGTGAGGTGGGGTCACCCTATGACTGTGGACAGGTAACCACAGATACGTGGTCTGGTGTTGGGGTCCTTTAATGGACCAGAACCTGGTGGTCCAGAGTCAATGATAAGAAAGTGAGAGAGAGAGAGCAGGAGGGAGGGAGAGAGAGAGAGAGAAAGAAAGAGAAAGACACGGGGACCCAAGCTCTGATGGAACAAAGGTATTTTATTAGCAGAAATGCAGGCTTATATATTTTTAGTAAGATAATTACTCAGCTATTACACAGGATGAAATTTTATCAATAGCCACAAAATGGATAGTCTAATACATACAAGGTTGCTGAAGCTGAAAAGAGTTACTGAAGGGAGTTACTGAAAGGAATCCAAGCAGATACCATTTCTCATGATCTCAGTCTTGAGAGCTGCATGCAGGTCTACTCGCTGTAGGAATAGCAACTGATAAGGAACAGAGAATTTATGAGAAACAGCACATAGGAATCCTCCTGTTAAACATTCCCTGATAGTCTGGTGTGTTATTGTCATCCTGGAGACAGTGCACGTGTAACCCCAGGTGCAGGGTCTTGGGAGGGGTGTCACCCTGGAATCTGTGGATCTGTGACCCAAGTTGCAGGAGGGAGTCACACTGAAGACTGTGAACATGTGACCCCAGGTGCAAGGTCTGGGAGGGTGGTCAACCTGGAGTCTGTGGACATGAGCATGTATAGTGTTTGGGAGGGTTTCAACCTGCTGACTTGACCATGTGACCCCAGTAACAAGGTCTGGGAGCATGTCACCCTGGAGACTGTGGACTCGTGACCCCAGGTGCAGGGAGGTCACACTAGAGGCTGTGTATGTGTGTGTAGGTACAGGGTCTGAAGGGTAGAGTTACCCTGGACACTGGACGTATGTCCTCAGGTACAGGATCTGGGATGGGTGTTATCATGGAGACTGTACATGTTTGACCCCAGGTGTACTGAGTGGGAGGGTCATCACCCTGGAGATTGTGGACGTGTGACCCAAGGTTCAGGGTATGAAAAGGGTGTCACCCTGCAGACTGTGGACCTGTGACCACAGGTACAGTGGGAGGGATGTCATCCTGGAGACTGGACATGTGACCATAGGTACAGGGTCTGAATGGGGTCACCCTAGACACTTGAATATCTGAACCCAGGTACAGGGTCTGGGACTGGAGTGACTCAGGAGACTCTGGACATGTGAGCCCAGGTACAGTCTATGAGTGGGTCACTCTGGAGACAGCAAACTTTTAACCACAGGCAAAGGGTCTTCAGGGCTTCCCTGGTGGCTCAGAGGTTAAACATCTGCCTCCAATGGGGGAGACACGGGTTCAATCCCTGGGTTGGGAAGATCCCCTGGAGAAGGAAATGGTAACCCACTCTAGTATTCTTGCCTGGAGAATCCCATGGACGGAGAAGCCTGGTAGGCTACAATCCATGGGGTCGCAAAGAGTCGGACATGACTGAGCGACTTCACACACACACACACACACACACACACAAAGGGTCTTCAAGGGGTGTCACCTTGGAGAATGTTGATGTATGAGCCCAGGTGCACTGTGTGAAATGGAGTTCACACTGGACACTGTGGACATGTGACTCCAGGTGCAGGGTATAGGAAGATGGTCATCCTGGACACTGTGGATGTGTGAAAAGAATACAGGGTCTGGCAGAGGGTCACCCTAGAAGCTGTGGACTACTCACCCCAGGTACAGATCATAAGAGGTGGGGTCACACTGGAAACTGAGGACAAGTGATCCCAATTACAGAGTCTCAGAAGGGGGTTACACTGGAGCCTGTGGACCTGTGACCACAGGTGCAGTGTCTGGGAAATGACATCACACAGGAGACTGTGGACATGTGACACTAGGTGCAGGGTCTGGGAGGGAGTCACCCCGGAGACTGGACATGTGACCACAGGTACAGGATTTTGGATGAGTCACTCTGGAGACTGTGGACTCCAGGGGGAGTATCTGCAAGGGGGTTCACCTTGGAGCCTGTGTATGTGTGACCCCAGGTACAGGGTCTGGAACTTGGGGTCACCATGGTGATTGTGCCCATGTGGCTCCAGGTACAGCATCTGGGGAGGGTTGTCATCCTGGCCACTGTGAACATATGACCCCAGGTACAAGGTGTGAGATATGGGGTCACCCTGGAGATTGAGGCCATGTGACCTGAGGTACAAGGTTTGATGAGGTGGGGCACACTGGAGACTGTGGACAAGTAACCCCAGCTGCAGGGCCTGGGAGGGGTGTCACCCTGGAATCTATGGACGTGTGACCCCAGGTACAGAAGGGTGGTCACATTGGAGACTGAGGGTATGTTACCCCAGGTTCAGGGTCTGTGATATGGGGTCACCTGGAATCTATGGACATGTGACCCCAGGTGCAAGAGGGGAGTCACATTGGATACTAACCATGTGACCCCAGATGCAGAGCCAGAGACATGGGGTCACAGTGGAGACTGAATGTGTGATGCCAGGTACAAGAAATGGGAGGAGTGTTAACCTGGAGACTGTGGATGTGTGAGACCAGGTGCATGAACTGGGAGGGGTTACACCGTGGTGAACGTGGACATGTGACCCACCTTCAGGGTCTGTGAAGGGTGTCACTCTGGAGAATGTGGAAATCTGATCCTAGGGTTCCTCTCAAGTTGCAGCAGAGACCTCAGGATTCCTCTTGAGTTGCATCAGGAGACTCAGAGCTCCCCTTTAGTTGCAGTGGGAATTCAGTGTTCCTCTCCAGTTACAGCGTGGGACTCAGGGTTCCACTCGAGGCATGGCAAGGAACTTGTGTTCCTCTCAAGCTGGGGGAGTACTCAGGGTTCTTCTCAACGTGTGGTGGGACCTCCTCTCGAGTTTCCTCAGGGCAGTTCATCTCTAGCAGGCATGTGCAGGGTGGCTCCTGTCTTGTTGCAATGTGCGGGTGGCTACTCACTAGTTTTGGCATGGGATTTCTCTAGTTGTGGTTGAGGTCAACTCTGTAGTTGTGGTGGATCCAGTTCTCTCTAGTTGTGGTGTGCAAGTTCCTCTCTAGTGGTGGTGTGAGGTTCATCTCTATTAGCAACAGAGAGGCTCCTCTAAATGTGTGATGTCCATTGGGTTCCTCTTGAGTAGTGGTGGAGGGCTCCTCTCAAGTTGCAGGGCTATGTCCTCTCTGATTGGGGTGTGGGGGGGTCAATGGGGGCGGTCCTCTCTACTTTTGGTGCTAGGGGTTCCTCAGTAACAATAGTGGGATTGCTTCTCTCTAGTTGTGAAGGATGCCACTCGACTTACTTCAGGGAGCTCGTGTCCATTTGTGGCAGAGGGGCTTCTCTCTAGATGTGATGTCCTGGGGGAATCCACTCTAGTTTTTCTGGGGGAATCAGCTTCTGTTTTGTCCAGGGAGTCCTGCTATCATTATGGCCAGAGGCCCCTTTTTTTATTATTGGCTAGGGCTCCTGTCAAACTGCAGCAGGGAACTCGGGGTGTCTCTTGAGTTATAGCAGGTGACTCAGGGTTCCTTCAGGGTTGTGGTAGAGCCTCCTTTGAGTTGCAGTGGGGCAGGCCCTCTCTAGTAGTGCTGTACAGGCTGCCCCCTGTCTATCTGCAATGTACAAGAGGCTACTCTCTAGTTGAGGCATGGGGTTCCACTCTAGTTGCAGTGGGAATTCAGTCTTTATTTTTGCTGAGTCAGCTCCTTTCTAGTTGTCGTTTGCAGACTCCTCTCTAGTTGGGTCAGAGGGGCTCCTCTTTAGTTGTGGCAGTTGGCCTCCTCTCTAGTTGTGGAAGAGTGCTCTTCTCAAATTGTGATGGGGGTGGCTACTGTCTGGTTGTGATGTGAAGGGGCGCTTTTTCTAGTTTTGATGTGCATGAGGCTACTGTCTAGTTGTGGCAATGGGAGGCCTCTTTAGTTGTAGAACAGTGGGCTCCACTCTGCTTTGGAGGGGGGCTTCTGTCTAATTGTGATGTGTGGGTATACTCCCCTCTAATGGTGATGTTCAGGGGGAATTATCTCGAATTGTGGCAGGGGTCTCCTCTCTAGTTGTGGTGTTGACCTCCTATTTTGTTATTATCCATGTGGGAGTTCCACTCTAGTTGTGATGTGCATGGGCACTTTTTGCTAATTGTGATGAGTGGGGCGCACTCACATCTACCTGTGGGAAGGGTGTCCACTTGAGCTGTGGCAGTGGTTCTCCACTCTCAATGCGATGTAAGGGAGGGTGGGGCACCTCTCTGGTTTTGGTGGAGTGCTCCTCTAGTTGCGCCTGAGGGTCAACTATCTAGTTGTGGAGTGTATTCAACTCTCCAGTTTTGGCGGTTGGACTTCTCTCTAGTTGTGATGTGCCGGGGTGCTCCTCCCTAGGTATGCTGTGCTTGGGGAAGTCCTCTTTAGCTGTGGAGTGGGAACTCCTGTCTTATTGCATTATGCTGTGCTGCTCTTCTCAAGGTGCAGTTTTCTGGCTCATCTCTATTTGTGGTTTGATGGGGTACTCTCCAGTATTGGTGTAGAGCGTCCTCTCTAGATGTGGTGTATGAAATTGCTCCTCTCTAGGGGTGGGGTGTGGGGCCTCCTTTCTTCATGCGGTGTCTGGGTGGGCTCCTCTCTTGTTGCAGTATGTGGGCTCCTCTCTAGTTGTGGTGGGGGAATCCTCTCAAATTTCATCAGGGGACTTGGTGTCCTTCTCTAGTTGAGGTGGTGCCTTTACTCGAGTTGTGGTATGGTGGTTCCTCTTTAGTAGCAATGTGCAGGGTGGTTTCTGTTTAGTTGCAATGTGTAGGTGGCTAAACTCCCTGCAGCATGGGGTTCCTCTCTAGCTGGTGTGGGGTCAGTTCTTAGTTGTGTTGGTTCGGCTTCTCTCTAGTTGTGGTGTGCAGTCTCCTCTTGAGTTGTGTTAGGGATCTCTTCTCTATTAATGGTGTGTGTGTGGGCACCTCTAGTGTTGCAGTGGAGTGTTCCTCTTGAATTGGGAAGGGGGTTTCCTCTCTGGTAGCGATGTACACAGGCACTCTTTACAGGTGTGCTATTTGCAAGCCTGCTCTCTAAATTTGGTATGGCCCCTCCTCTTTAGTTGTGGCATGGGAGCCTCCTCTCTAGTTGTGGAAGGAGACTTCTGTCCAATTGCAATGTGTGGGAATGCTCGTCTCAAGTGGTGATGTTCAGGGGGCTGCTCTCTGGTTGTGGCATGGGGTCTACTTTCTAGGTGTGGCAAGGTTATTCCTCTCTGACGGTGGTAGGGGGATGTACTTTGTAGCAGGGGCTCATCTCTATTTGTGGTGGAGGGGACCCTCTCTAGGTGCAATGCCCAGGGTTTCCTCTTCTGTTGTGGTGGGACACTCTCCAGTTTTGGCAGGTGAGATTCTCTCTCGTTGTGGCCATGGGCTTCGCTTGAGCTGCAGCATAGGCCTCCTCTCAAGTTCGGGAGGGGACTTGGGGCTCCTCTCTAATTGGGGTGCTGACTACTCTGAGGGCTCTGTGTGGGGAGTTTGTTCTCTCTACATTTGGAATTGGGGTTCCTCACTAGTTTTCACGGGGTTCCTCCCATCTAGTTACAGGCTCATCTCAAGTTACTTCAGGGATCTCGTCTCTATTTGCAGCAGAGGGGCTCCTCTCTAGGTGCAATGTGCTGGAAGGGTCCTATCTAATTTTGGCAGGGGAATCCTCTCCCCTGTTTTGGTGGGGGTGGGGCACCTTGTGGCAGCATAGGGCTCCTCTCGAGATGCGGTGGGGGACTCGGGGTTCCTCTCAAGTTGGGACAGGTGATTTGGGGTTCCTTTAGAGTTGTGGTGGGGCCTTCTCTTGAGCTGCGTGGGGCAACTCCTCTCTAGTAGCGATTAGCAGGCTGCCTCTTGTCTACTTGTGATGTGCGGTAGGCTACTGTATAGTTACAGCATGGGGCTCCACTTTAGTTGCAGTGGGGTCAACTGGCGTTTTTGTTTCAACTCCTCTCTAGTTGTGGTTTGAGGACTCCTCTCTAGTTGTGGCAGGGGAGGCCTCCTCTTTAGTTGTGGTATGGAGCTACTCCTCTTGTTGTGGTAGAGTTCTCTTGAATTGTGGTGGGGGTGGTTCCTCTTGGAAATCCTCTCGAGTTGCATCAGTGCTTGGGGCTCATCTCGATTTGTGACGGGGAACTTGGTGTTCATCTCGAGTAGTTGCAGGGGAATTGAGCCTCTTCTCGAGTTGAAGTGGGTAACTCAGGGTTCCTCTCAAATTTCAGTGGGAAACTCAGGATTCCTCTCGAATTGCGATGGGGAACTCGGGATTCATCTCAAGCTGCAGCAGGTGAATTGGGCCTCGTTTCAAGTTGAAGCGGATAACTCGGGTTTCCTCTTGAGTCTCAGTGGGAAACTCAGGATTCCTGTTGAGTTGTGATGGGGAACTTGGGGTTTGTCTTGAGTTGCAACAGGGGAGTCAGGTCTCCTCTTGAGTCGAGGCAAGGAACTTGGGGTTCCTCTCTGGTTGCAACAGGGGACTTGGGTTTCCACTCGAGTTGTGGCTGGGAACACTGTGTTCCTCTCAAGTTGCAGCATGAATCTTGGGGTTCCTTTCAAGTTGCATCAGGGTACTCAGAGCTCCCCTTGAGTTGTGGCAGGAACTCAGGGTTCCTCTCAAGTTGCAGTGTGGGACTCAGGGTTCCATTGAGCTGTGGTGGGGAACTCAGTTTTCTTCTCAAGTTGGGGGGTTACCCATAGTTCCTCTCATGTTGTAACGGGGCCTTCTCTCATGATGTCTTGGGGTGACTGGTCTCTAGCAGGGATGTGCAGGTTGGCTTCTCTCTTGTTACGATGTGCAGGTGGCTGCTCACTAATTTTGGCATGGGACTTCTCTCTAGTTAAGGTCGGGGTCAACTCTGTAGTTGTGGTGGGTTCGATTCTCTCCAGTTGTGGTCTTCAAGTTCGTGTCTAGTTGTGTAGTGAGGGTTGTCTCTATTAGCAGCAAAGGAGCTCCTCTCTGTGTGTGATATCCAGCAGGCTCCTCTCGAGTTGTGGTGGAGGGCTCCTCTTGAGTTGTGGGGCTGTACCCTCTCTGGTTGGGGTATGGATGGCACCCCAGGAAAGGTCCTCTCTACTTTTGGTGCTAGAGGTTCCTAACTAATACTAGTGGGCTTGGCTTCTCTCTAGTTGTGAGGGACTCCACTCGATTTAATTCAGGGTGCTTGTTTCTATATGCTTCAGAGGGATTTCTCTCTAGGTGTGATGTCCTGGGGGACTCAACTCTATTTCTGCCTGGGGAATCCACTACAGTTTCGCCAGGGAGTCTCCTCTGTCATTGTGGCCAGGGTATCCTTTCTTGTTACAGCATAGTGTTCCAGTCGAATTGCAGTGGGGAACTTGGCATTTCTCTTGAATTTCAGCATGGTACTCAGGGTTCCTTTAAGTTGTGGTGGAGCCTCCTCCTGAATTGCACTGGGGTAAATCCTCTAGAAGTGATGTGCAGGCTGGCTCCTGTCTTGTTGCAATTTGTGGGACTCTACTCTCTAGTTGCAGTGTGGAGCTCCACTCCAGTTGCAGTGGGGATCCACTGTTTATTTGTGGTGGGTCAGCTCTCTAGTTGTCATTTGCAGACTCCTCTCTAGTTGTGGCAGAGGGGATCCTCCTTAGTTGTGTAGTTGGGCTCCTCTCTAATTGCAGTAAAGAGCTCTTCTCAAATTTGATGGATGTAGCTCCTTTCTGGTTGTGATGTGAAGGGGCACTTTTTCTAGTTGCAATGTCCCGGAGGCTACCCTCTAGTTGTGTCAGTGGGTGTTTTCTTTAGTTGTGGCATGGTGGTCTCCTCTCTACTCGTGGCAGGGGGCTTCTGTCTAATTGTGATATGTGGGTATGCTCCTCTCTAATGGGGGGCTTATCTCTAGTTGCAGCCGGGGTCTCCTCTCTACTTGTAGTGTTGACTTCCTCTTTCATTAGGATCCGTTGGGAGTTCCACTCTAGTTTTGATGTGCATGGGCACTTTTCTCTAATTGTGATGTGTTGGGCATGCTCCTATCTATCTGTGCAAGGGATCCTATCTATCTACCTATCTGTGCTCCTATCTATCTATCTACTCTAGTTATGGCAGTGTGCTCCACTCCAGTTGTGATTTAAGGTGGTGGTGGCACCTCTGTAGTTGTGGTGATATGCTCCTTACTAATTATGCCTCAATGGCAACTATCTAGTTGTGGTATATATTCAACTCTCTAGTTTTGGTGGTTGGGCTTCTCTCTAGTTGTGACGTGCTGGGGTGGTCCTACCTAGTTGTACTCTTCCGGGGGTTGTCCTCTCTAGTTGTGGAGTGGGAACTCCTGTCTTGCTGACTTATACTGTGCTGCTCCTCTCTAGGTGTAGTTTGCTATTCATCCCTATTTGTGGTTTGAGTGGCTACTCTCTAGTATTGGAGTGGATCCTCCTCTCTAGATATGGTGTGCAAGACTGCTTCTCTCTAAGGGTGGGGTGCGGGGCCCCCTTTCTTCATGTGGTGTCTGGTTGGGCTCCTCTCTTGTTGCAGTGTGTGGGCTCCTCTCTAGTTGTGGTGGGGGACTCCAATCGAGTTGCATCATGGGAATTGTTGTTCCCCTTGAGTTGAGGTAGGGCCTCCACTCAAGCTTTTGGAGGTGTGTGGCTCCTCTGCAGTAGCAGCATGCAGGGTGGCTTCTGTTTAGTTGTGATGTGTGGGTGACTAAACTACATGTGGCATGGGGCTCCTCTCTAGTTGGTGTGGGGCGTCAACACTTAGTTGTGTCGGGTGGGCTTCTCCCTAGTTGTGGTGTCCAGGCTCCTTTCAAGTTGTGTTAAGGGGGGTCTTCTTTAGTTGCAGTGTTGGGGGGCACCTCTAGAGTTGTGCTGGAGTGTTCCTCTTGAATTGTGGTGAAGGTTTGCTCTCTTGGAGTGATTTGCACAGGCACTCTTTCCAGGTGTGATATCTGCAAGCCTACTCTCTAATTTTGGCATGGCCCCTCCTCTTTAGTTATTGTGTGTGTGCCTTCTCTCTTGTTTTGGCAGGAGACTTCTGTCTAATTGTAATGTGCTGGAGTGCTCCTCTCAAGTGTCAGTGTTCAGGGAGCTGCTTTCTATTTGTGGTGTGTGATCTACCCGCTAGTTTTGGCAAGTTTGTGTCTCTCTGACATTTGTAGGGACATCTATGTGACCTGCAGGAGTGAGCCCATCTCTTTTTGCTGTGGAGGGGGCCCTCTCTAGATGCAATGTCTGGGGTATCCTCTTTAGCTGTGGTAGCGGGGATACTCTAGTTTTGGCAGATGGGCTTCTTTCTCACTGTGGCATGGGCTTATCTTGAGTTGTGGCATAGGTCTCCTCTCAAATTCAGGAGGGGTTTGGGGGCTCCTCTCTCATTGCAGGGTGGCTCATCTGGGGTTCTCTGTGGGGTGGGTATTAGCTCTACTTGCTGTTTGGAGGTCCTAACTAGTTTTCACAGGGTTGCTCTGCTCTAGTTGTGATGGGCTCCTCTCGAATTACTTTAGTGTCTTCATCAGTGTTTGCGGCACAGGAGCTCCTCTTTAGGTGCAATGTGCCAGAGGGCTCCTCTCTGGTTTTGGCAGGGGAATCCTCTCCAGTTTTGGTGGGGGGGTGGGGCTCCTAGCTTTGTCACTGGGGGCTCCTTCCTTGTGATGGCAAAGGACTCTAGTCGAGTTGTGGTGGAGGGCTCAGTGTTCCTGTCAAGTTGTGACAGGTAACTTGAGGTTCCTTTAGAGTTGTGGAGGGCTGTTCTTTCAAGCTGCATGAGGCAGCTCCTCTCTACTAACAATGAGCAGGCTGGCTCCTGCCTAGTTGTGATGTGTGGTAGGCTACTGTATAGTTACAGCATGGGGTTCCACTCTAGTTGCAGTGGAGGTCAATTGACATTTTTGTTTCTGCTCCCCTCTAATTGTGGTTTGCAGACCCATCTACAGTTGTGGCAGGGTAGGTGGGGGCTCCTCTTTAGTTGTGGTATGGGGATTCCTCTCTAGATGTGGTAACACACTCCTCTTGGACTGTGGTAAGGGTGCCTCTTCTCTGCCTGTGACGTGAAAGGGTACTTTTTCCAGTTGTGAGTTGAAGGAATATACTCTCTAATTTTGGCAAGGGACATTCTCTTTTGTTGTGGTGTGCTGGCCTCTTCTCTACTCTTAGCAGGGGGCTTATGTTTAGCTGTGATGTGTTGGTGTGCTTCTCTCTAGTGGTGATGATCAGCGAAATTAATGTCTAGTTCCCATGGGGTTCTCCCCTCTAGTTGGGGTGTGAGATTTCTTTCTTATTACGATCTGAGTGAAAGTTCCTCTCTAGTTGTGGAGGCCTTTTCTCTAGTTGTGTTGTGCAGGCTTCTCTCTAGTTGTGGAGGGGTGTTCGTTTTTAGTTGTGACAGTGGGCTCTAAGCTAGCTGCAGGGTGCATGAGGCTCTCAACTTGTGGCTGGGGGTCCTCTCCAGTTGTAGCATGAGTCACCTCTTGAGTTGCTGCAGGGGGCACCTCTCGAGTTTTGGTTGGGGGGCTCATCTGTAATTGGAGATGGAAATGGCGACCAACTTCAGTACTTATGCCTGGAAAATCCCATGGATGGAGGAGCTTGATAGGCTATAGTCCATGGGGTTGCAAAGAATCGGACATTACTGAGCAAATTCACTTTTACTTTTCATCATAGGCCCCCAGTGACTAAGATGGTAAGGAATCTGCCTGGGATGCAGAAGACCTGGGTTTGATCCCTGGGTCAGGAAGATTCCCTGGAGAAGTGCAGGCAACCCACTCTGGCATTCTGGCCTGTAGAATCCCATGGACAGAAGAGCCTGGCTAGCTACACAGTCCATGGTGTCACAGAGAGTTGGAGACAACTGAGCAGCTAACACACAGTCATTGGTAATTGTGGTGGGGGACTCCTTTCTAGCTGTGGCATGGTGCCTCCTTTCTAGCTGTGTTGTGCTGGTGCGCTCCCCTTAAGTTTCAGTGGGCAGCTCCTTTCTAGTTGTGATGGTGGACTCATCTGTAGCTGTAATATGGGGGCCTCTTTCTAGTTGCAGTGTGCAGGCTCCTCTCTAGTTGTAGTGAGGTGCTCTTCTTTAGTTGGGATGTCTGTGGGGATTCCTCTCTCATTGCGATATGTAGGGGGTCTTGTCTCTAGTTGTGGTGTGAGGCTTGTCTCTCTGCAGTGAATGGGCTCCTCTATAGATGTGTTAGGAGGGCTCCTCTCCCATTGTGGATGGGGGCTTCTCTCGAGTTGGGTCGAACGTCTCCTCAAGAGTTTTCACAGGGTACTTGGAACTCCTCTTGAGATGTGGTTGTGTCTCCTGTAGCATTTGCCATGTGGGGGGCTTCAGGGCAAGGGGTCTTCTCTACTTTTAGTGCTATGGGTTCCTCACTCATTTTTGTGGGGCTTACCCCCTCTACTTGTGATGGGTCGTCAACTCTCTAGTTGTGGTGAGGGAGCTCCTCCCTAGTTGCATTGGGCAGGGCTTTTCTTCAATAGTTACAGTGTGTATGAGGCTCTTCTCCACATGAGAAATGCAGGCTCCTCTGGAGTTTCGGCAGGAGGCTTGTTTATTGTTAAGGCGGGTTCCTTTCTAAGTCTAATTCCAGGTGCTCCTGTTTAGTTGTGGGAGGCTTCTCTAGTTGTGTTGGCTCCTCTCTACAGAGGAGGTGGCATGCGGGGGTCCAGCCCTGGTGGATCCAGGGTGATTCGAAGGTGGGGATGGAGTTGGCATCCTTGGAAAAATACATATTTAATTACAGATATATAGAGAGATTAGAAACAGATAGTGTAGTAGGAAAATTAGTGGAGAAAAAGAGGCTGAATAACTTGGTTTATGTGGAATAGCATCCATGCTCCAGATGGGAATTCAGCCAGAAAAACGGGGAGCAAGAAAGAACGACATGGGGGAGTCAGTCTTTCCAGGAACTGATTCCATTTCTTTGTTTTTCAGGTTTGCTTATATACCTTTTGTTACATATAGGGATGAATACAGAGTCACATGGGCATCAGCAGTCCTGACCTTTATCAAAATCAGGTGCTTTACATAAAAAAAAAAGGCCTTATGGGTTTTTACATCATCTTCTGGCCATGAGGCTTGCTGACATGTATGACCCTTTCTTTCTGATAACCAAAAACTTATTTTTTCTAAGGGTGTTTTTTCTTAAACCAGGCACCACCCTGCAAATAAAGTTGCATTCCTATAGGGTGAGGGTGTAGTGAGTTACAATCAAGAAAGGAATTTATTTAACCCAAGGTTAACATGATTAATCTTAAAGGTTAATACTTATTTCTCCTATATGCTAGTTATATTCATTATAAGGGCAGGGAATATGGAGATTTAGCAGCAAACATCAGCCCAACAAATGAAAATCCTTTCACCAATGCTCCCCTTAAGATCTATTTAGTCTTAAGATAGTGATAAAGTTACATTTTTACATAGCAAAGATGCAGTGATTTATAACAAAGCACAGTGATCTATATCAAAAGAGAAAATTCACTAACTCAAAAAGTCTAGTATTGCTAATCTTAAAAACTACTATATTTCCTTTTCTATATTTCAAATACATTGATTAATATATTCCCAGGTGCATAAGGATATGGAGGCCATGAAGACTCTCAAAATACTCCCAAACTCTCTGTGCTGTTTATGGTTGAGAGATAGTAAACAATCATGTGGTAGTGGCAGGAGTATGGGCAATCCTGTCACACAAGCTAGTTTGTTAGCAGAGAGGTTTGACCTGAGACACCCTTGTCACACCCAGGGCAGGGAATTAGCAGCAATTATTGGCACAACAAATGAAAAAACCCTTCATCAATATAATTCCTAACCAACCCACTATACTAATAATTTCTAACTTCCACAAAGAATTTGCCTTTAGTAAGTCTAAAACATCTCATGCCTCTTATGGTTGGGAGGCTGTAAGCAATCACATGTGGCCAGACAAATCCATACAGGCAAGCTAGAGAACCTTCAGAGTTCGTAAGTTGAAACGCTCTTGTCACGACCAGGAATTTTTATTAACTTGGAGCTTCAAGTTAACTCCTTCTCCGAGAGAAATGGTTATGGGGGAGAGCCCCCCGTAAAGTCAGAAGTGTAGGTGAGAGCATAAAACAGACTCTGGTTTTGGGGTTAGATGCTCAGGAACAGGGGTTTCCTGAGGCTTGATCACGCCTTTGCATATGCCAAGCTTCCTTCCTCATGACCTTTTCCATGGGCGGAGTTCCTCACGCTGGCCCCCGGCAGTGGCAGGGTGCAACTTTCTTACTGTGGCAAAGGACTCCAAGCTAGCTACATTGTTCATGGGGCTCTAGAGTTGTAGTCGTGGTGGTGGGCTCCTTTTTATTTGTCTCAGGAGGCACATGTCATTTTGCTGTGGGGGGTTGGGGCTCCTCTAAAAGCAGGCAGCAGATCCTGTTGAGATGAAGCAGGGGGCTCCTCTGGAGTTTCTGTGGGGGGGCTCCTCTCTAATTAGCTCAGTTTCCCAGAGGAGCTCTTCTCTATGTGTGATGTCTTGGTGAACTCCTCTCTACTTGTGGTGGGGGAAACCTCTCCAGTTTGGTGGAGGTCTCCTCTGTCATTGTGGCCAGCGACTCCTCTTGTGTTGCAGCAAAGAACTCTGTGGTACCTCTCTAGTTGCCTTGGGCAGTGGTGTTTCTCAGTCATTGCGGCATGCAGGGGACTCTATACGTGTGGTGTGCAGACTCCTCTCTCATTGTGGCATGTGGTCAACAAGCTAGCTGTGGCCGGGGGCTCTCTCTAGTTGCATTGTACTAGGGGTTTCTCTCTAGTTGTGGTGTGCTGCTGCTTCTAGTTGTTGCAGTCATTATTCTAGTTGCTGTGGGCAAGGTGCTACTCTCTAATTGAGGTGGGTTATCCAATCTAGTTTTATCCAGGAGGCTCCTCTTTAGTTGCAGTGGGGGTCAACTCTCTAGTTGTGGTTCTTGGTTAAATCACTAGTTGTGGTGGGCATCCCCTCTCTAGTTGCATTGGGCAGGGCTTTCCCTCAATAGTTGCGATGTGCAGTGGGGCTCTTCTCCAGATGTGGTCTGTGGGAGCCTCTCTAGTTGTGGCGAGCTGCACTTCTCTAGTTGTGCCATGGGTGCTCCTCTCTTGTAATGACGTCTGCCTGGGCTCCTCTTTTGTGATGGCATGTTGCTCCTCTCTAGTTGTGCCGAGGTCTTAGCTCAGTTTCCCATGAGAGCTCCTGTTGAGTTGAGGCAAGGGACTCAGAGCTCCTCTCAGGTTCTGGTGGTGCCTCCTCTTGAATTGCAGCAGGGGACTTGGGGTCCTTTAAAGTTGAAGCACGAAGCTCGGGGTTCCTCTTGAGTTGCACCAGGGGAATCAGGGCTCCTCATGAGCTGGAGTGGATATTCTGTGTTCCTCTCAGTTACAGTGCACAACTCGAATTTCGTCTCTAGTTGCCATGGAAGGCTCCTCTTGATTTTAAGGGAGGGGCCTCAGGGTTCCTTTCAAGTTGTGGTGAGAACACCATTATTCTCCATTTGCAGCATGGAACTCAGGGTTCCACTCGAGCCATGGGGGGAACTTGGGGTTCCTCTCGAGTTAAGGGGTACACAGGGTTCCTCTCTAGTTGTGGTGTGGCTTCCTGTCCAGTTACAGTGGGGCGTCCTCTTGAATTGCCTTGGGGAAGCTCATCTCTAGCAAGGATGTGAAGGGTAGTCCTGTTTTGTTGCAATGTGTGGGTGGCTGGTCACTAGTTTTGACATTTGTCTTTTCTCTAGTTGTTTTCAGAGTAAACTCTGTAGTTGTGTGGGTTCGATTCTCTCTAGTTGTGGTGTGAGGTTCATCTCTATTAGCAGCAGAGGGGCTACTCTCTATGTGTGATGTCTAGCTGGCTCTTCTCGAGTTGTGGGGCTGTGTCCTCTCTGGTTAGGGTGTGGGAATTTCCCTGGGGTAGATCCTCTGTAATTTTGGCGCTAGGGGTTCCTTGCTAATAGTGGGGTTGTTTCCCTCTAGTTGTGAGGGACTTCACTCAACTTACTTCAGGGAGCTCATCTGTATGTGTGGCAGAGGCACTTCTCTCTAGATGTGATATTCTGGGGTGTCCACTCTGCTTGTGCTAGGGGAATTCACTTCACTAATGACTGGGGGGTTCCTATGTCATTTTCTAGGGTCTCTGACCTTGTTCCAGCACAAGGTTCCTGTAGAATTGCAGCAGGGAACTTGGGGTTCCATTTGAGTTGCAGCAGGTGACTCAGGGTTCCTTTAGAGTTGTGCTGGAGTCTCCTCTCTAACTGCAGTTAGGGAGATCTTCTCTAGTAATGATGTGTAGGCTGGCTCCTGTCTAGTGGCAATAACTAGGCTACTCTCTAGTTGCAGCATGGGGCTCCACTCTAGTTGCAGTGGGTTTCCACTCTTCATTTGTGGTGGGTCAGCTCCTCTCTAGTTTTTGCTTGCAGACTCCTCTCTAGTTGTGGCAGGGGGGCTCCTCTTTAGTTGTGGTATTTGGGCTCCTCTCTAGTCATGGTAGTGTGCTCTTCTCAAATTGTGATGGGGCTGGCTCCTCTCCGGTGTGATGGGAAGGGGCACTTTTTCTAGTTGTGAGGTGCAGGCTACTCTCAAGTTGTGGCAGTGGGAGTCCTCTTTCGTCATAGCATGGTGGGCTCCTCTCT
This sequence comes from Cephalophus harveyi, assembly GCA_006410635.1. Taxonomy (NCBI): domain Eukaryota; kingdom Metazoa; phylum Chordata; class Mammalia; order Artiodactyla; family Bovidae; genus Cephalophus; species Cephalophus harveyi. The sequence goes on from SJYT01040030.1 coordinate 439,785, forward strand.
ACTTATGGCAGGGGTCTTCTGTCTAATTGGGATGTGTGGGTATGCTCCTCTCTAACGGTGATGTTCAGGGGGGCTTATATCTAACTGAAGCAGGGGTAGCCTCTCTAGTTGTGGTGTTGGCCTCCTCTTTTGTTATGATCTGTGTGGGAGTTCCACTCTAGTTTTGATGTGTATAGGCACTTTTATCTAATTGTAATGTGTGTGGCAGGCTACTATCTACCTGTGGCAGGGGTGTCTACTCCAGTTGTGTCAGTGGTTCTAGATTTTAGATGCGATATATAGGGGGATACCTCTCTAGTTTTGGTAGTGTGCTCCTCAATAGTTGCACCTGAGGGTCAAATATCTAGTTGTGGTGTGTATTCAACTCTCTGTTTTGTTGGTTGGGCTTCTCTCCAGTTGTGATGTGCCGGGCTGCTCCTCCCTAGATGTGCTGTGCCTGGGGGAGTCCTCTCTATTTGTGGAGTTGTAACTCCTGTCTTGTTGCTTTATGCTGTGTGGCCCTTCTCTAGGTGCAGTTTGCTGGCTAACTGCAAACTGTTGTTTGAGGGGATACTCTCTAGTAGTGGTGTGGAGCCTCCTCTCAAGATGTGGTGTGCAAAATTGCTTCTCTCTAGTTGCAGGGCCCGGGTCCTCCTTTCCACATGCAGTGTCTGGGTGGGCTCCTCTCTTGTTGCAGTGTGTGGAATCCTCTCTAGTTCAGCAGGAGACTTCTCTGGAGTTTCATCAGGGGCTTTAGTGTTCCTCTCGAGGTGAGGTGGGGCCTCCTTTCTGGTGGCAGTGAGAGGGTAACAGGCAGGAAGGCCAGGGGTCTCCAAACGGAGGAAATAGCCTGCAAGTATCAGACATTTTATCTCTCTTAAGCAGCAGGAGGAAACAAACTAGTGATATTTTTTCCTTCTCCATGCAAATTTAAAAGGAGGTTTCTCTTAAAATTCTGTGTTGCCATAATGACACTTGGTTTCACCTGAAGTTAACCATTGCCTTTTCTTATGGAAATGTTTATCTTAAGCTATGTAAATAACACTATTTGTATGGTGCTCTGCCCTTCTTCAAGGTTCAAGTTAATCCTTTTAGGGCCCAAGATAAACCCTTTGGAGCCAAGATTATCCTAAAATACATCCTATGGGTGAGGGGCCTGGTGCCATTCTAAGTTTTGAGACATTCCTTTCTTTCATTAACAGACTGCTGATGACTATATAACATTCAGCTAAAGACTAGCAGGGGGGTACTCTTTCTGCCCCCTTCTGATGCCTATGTCAGAAGCTTTCTCTATCTCCTTTATACTTTAATAAAACTTTGTTACACAAAAGCTCTGAGCGATCAAGCCTCATCTCTGGCCCCGGATTGAATTCTTCTCCTCCGGGGGCCAAGAATCCCGGCGTCATAATTCAACAACAACCTTTCAGCAGGGTGGCCCTCTCTAGTAGCAGTGTGCAGGGTGGCTTTTGTTTAGTTGTGATGTGTGGGTGGCCACACTACCTGTGGCATGGGGATCCTCTCTAGCTGGTGTGGAGTGTCAACTTTTAATTATGTCAGATGAGCTCCTCTCTAGTTGTGGTGTTGAGATTCCTCTCTAGTTGTGGAGGGTTGATTCTTTCTAGTTGTGCCAGTGGGCTCTAAGTTCGTTGCAGGGTGCATAAGGTTCTCAACTTGAGGCTGCAACTCCTCTTTAGCCGTAGTGAGAGGAATCTCTCGAGTTACTATAGGGGACATCTCTTGAGATTTTGTGTGGGGCTCATCTGTAATTTTGGTGGTGGATTCCTCTCTAGCTGTGGTGTGGGGCTGCCTTTCCAGTTGTGGTGTGCTGGTGATCTCCTCTTCAGTTTCAGTGGGCAGCTCTCTGATGCTGAGGCTTTTCCTCAATATTTGTGGTGTGTATGTGGCTCTTCTCCACATGAGGAATGCAGGCTCTTCTGGAGTTGTAGCAGAAGGCTGGTGCATTGTCATGACAGCAGGCTCCTCTCTAAGTCAATTTCCAGGGGCTCCTGCCTAGTTTTTGGGGGCTTCCCTCTAGTTGTGATGTTCAGGCTCCTCTCTAGTGGTGGCAGGGTGCAACTTTCTTATTGTGGCAATGGGCTCCAATCTAGTTGCAGTATTCACAGGGCTCTCGAGTTGTGGTGGGGGCCCTCTTTGTACTTGCAGTGGTGGGCTCCTCTCTATTTGTCTCAGGAAACACATATCAATTTGCTGTGGGGGCTTGGGCTCCTCCAAAAGGAGGCAGTGAATCGTGTTGAGATGAAGCAGGTGGCCCCTCTCAAGTTTCAGTGGCAGACTCCTCTCTAATTGTGGTTGGGGACTCCTCTCCACGTGTGGCATGGGGGTTTCTTTCTAGTTGCGGTATTCTGGTGAGCTCCACTAAAGTATCAATGAGGGCTCCACTCTAGTTGTGTGTGGGGTTTTTCTCCAGCTGTGATATGGCTGCCCCTTTGTAGTTGTGGTGTGCTGGTGGGCTCCTCTCTAGTTTTGGTGTGTGGGCTCCTTTCTAGTTATGGTGTGGGTCTCTTTAGTTGCAATATCTGAGGGGAGTCCTCTCTCATTGCGACGTGAAGGGGCCTTTTTTCTTGTTGTGGTTGGGGCACTCATCTATAACTGCCACAGAGTGACTCATCTCTAGGTACTATATCTGGGCACATCCTTTTGTATTGTGGTCTGTGCCTTCTCTCAAGTATCAGCGGCATCCTCCTCTTGAGTTGTGACAGTGGACTTGTGGCTCCTCTAGAGTTGCAGTTGTCCCTGCTCTTATATTCTGATGGGTGGCTGTGCAGGGTGGTCCTCTCTTCTTTTGGCACTAGGTTTTCCTCACAAATTTTTGTATGGTTGCTCCTCTCTATTTGTGAAGGCCTCCTCTTAAGTTACTCTGGGGGGTTCGTCTCTATCTTCAGCAGAGGCGTTCCTATCTATGTGTGACATCTTGGTGGGCTTCTCTCTACTTGTGGTGAGGGAAACTTCCCAAGTTTTGGTGGGGGGATCCTCTGTCATTGTGGCCAGTGGCTCCTCTCATGTTTCAGCAAAGGACTCGGTAGTTCCTCTCTAGTTGCCTTGGGGAGTGGTGTTCCTCAATCATGGTGGTATGTGTGGGACTCTTCTCCAGAGGTGGTGTGTAAGCTCCTCTCTACTTGTGCAAACTGCACTAATCTAGTTTTTCCATGGGAGCTCCTCTCTGGATGTGATGTCCGGAAGGCTCCTCTCTCATTGAGGACAGTGACTTTTCTCGAGTTTCATTGTAGGGCTCCTCCAGAGTTTCCACAGGGTACTCAGGTCTCCTTTTGAGTTGTGGTTGTGCCTCCTCTTGTGTTTGTCATGTGGGGGACTTCACGGTGAGGGGTCTTTTCTACTTTTAGTGCTAAGGGTTTCTCAATAATTTTGGAGGGGTTTACCCTCTCTAGTTGTGATGGGTGGTCAAGTCTCTAGTTGGGTTGAGGGAGCACTTGTCTAGTTGTATCGGGTGGGGTTTTTCTGTAACAGTTACAAGATGTATGGAGCTCTTCTCCGCCTGAGGAATGTAGTCTCCTCCGGAGTTGTGGCAGGAGGCTTGTGTATTGTTGTGCTGGCAAGCTCTTCTTGAAGTTGAATTCCAGTGGCTCCTGTCTAGTTGTGCAGGTCTTCTCTCTAGTTTTAATGTGCAGGCTCCACTGCAGTTGTGGCAGGGTTCAAGTTTATTGTTGTGGCAGGGCACTCCAAGATAGTTGCAGTGTTCACTGGGCTCTCAAGTTGTGGTGGCTGCATCTCTGTACTTGCGGTCATGGGCTCCTTTCTAATAGTCTCAATAGGCACATATCAATTTGTTGTGGGGCCTTGGGGCTCCTCTAAAATTATGCAGCAGATCTTGTTGAGATGAAGCAGGGGGCTCCTCTCGAGTTTCGGTGGTGGGCTCCTCTCTAGTTGTGGTTGGGGACTCCTCTCTACCTGTTGGTTGGGGGTTGCTTTATAGTTGAGGTGTTCTGGTGAGCTCCTCTTGAGTATCAGTGGGGTCTCCTTTTTAGTTGTGGTGGGGGAATATCTCTAACTGTGGTGTGGCTTCTCCTTTCTAGTTCTGGTGTGCTGCTGTCTAGTTGTGATGTGCTGGCTCCTTTTTAGTTATGGTGAGGGGCACAAGTGGGGCAGCTATGATGTCACACAAGTGTGGGCAACTGCGACGGTGCACAAGCACAGCCAAGACAAGCTACCCCATGCCCGAGGTCAGAGGCGGCAGCCGGGAGGAGCTACCCCACATCCGAGGTAAGGAGCAGTGGCTTTGCACCTTGTTGGAGCAGCCGTGAAGAGATACCCTACGTCCAAGTTAAGAGAAAACCAAGTAAGACGGTAGGCACTGAAAGAGGGCATCAGAGGGCAGACAGACTGAAACCACAATCACAGACAACTAGCCAACTGATCACAGGGGCCACAGCCTTGTCTAACTCAATCAAACTAAGCCATGCCCCATGTGGGGCCACTCAAAATGGCTGGGTCATGGTGGAGAGGTCTGACAGAATGTGGTCCACTGGAGAAGAAAATGGAAAACCACTTCAGTATTCTTACCTTGAGAACCCCATGAACAGTATGAAAAGGCAAAAAGATAGGACACTGAAAGATGAACTGACATGGGTTTGAGTGGACTCCAGGATTTGGTGATGGACAGGGAAGCTTGGTGTGCTGTGGTTCATGGGGTCGCAAAGAGTTGGACACGACTGGGTGACTGAACTGAACTGAACTGAACTGAGGGGCTCTTTAGTTGTAATATCTGCAGTGAGTCCTTTCTCATTGCAATGTGCAGGGGCCTCCTTTCTCTTTTGGTGGAGGGGGGTTCATGTATATTTGCTGGAGAGTGACTCCTTTTAGGTATGATGTCTGGGATATCCTCTCGCCTTGTGGCAGGTGGCGTCTCTAGAGTAGCAGTGGAGTCCTCCTCTTGAGTTGTGGCAGTGGACTCAGGGCTCCTCGATTTGCACTGGGGCCTCCTCTTAGGTTGTGATGGGGGGCTCTGCAGGGGAGGTTCTCTCTTCTTTGAGCACTACGTGTTCCTCAAAATTGTAGCATGATTGCTCCTCTCTACTTGTGAGGGCCTACTCTTGAGTTACTTCAGTGGGCTCATCTTTATTTGCAGCAGAGGGGCTCCTCTCTATGTGATGTCATGGTGGATTACTCTCTACTTGTGTTGGAGGAAACCTCTCCAGTTTTGGTGGGTAGCTCCTCTGTTATTATGGCCGGTGACTCTGTTCATGTTGCAGCATAGGACTTGGTGGTTCCTCTAAAGTTGTGTTGGGCAGTGTTGTTCCTCAATCATTGTGGGATGCAAAGCCTCTTGTCCAGATGTGGTATGCAGGCCCCTCTCTCACTGTGGCACCTGGTCAACACACTAGTTGTGGCCAGGGCCTATCTCTAGTTGCACTGTACTAGGGGTTTCTAATGATTTGTGGTGTAGTGGCTCCTTTGATTTGTATTAGTTGTTACTCTATTTGCTATTGGCAAGGGGCTGCTCTCTAGTTGTGGTGGGGTTTCCAATCTAGCTTTATCCAGAAGACTTCTCTCTTGTTACAGTTGGATAACTCTCTATTTGTGGTGGGTGGTCAAGTCTCTACTTGTCGTGCAGGTCTCCTCTCTAGTTGCATTGGACAGAGGTCTTCTGCAATAGTTGCATTGCGTGGTGGGGCTCTTCTCCAGATGTGATGTGTGGGCTCCTCTCTAACTGTGGCAAGCTGCACATCTCTAATTGTGCTGTTGGTGATCCTCTCTTGTAGTGATGTGTGTGCATGGGTTCCTCTCTTGTGGTGGTGTGGTGCTCCTCTCTAGTTGTGCTGAGGTCTTATCTCAATTTGCCATAAGAGCTCCTCTTGAGTTGAGGCAGGGGACTCAGAGCTCCTCTCGAGTTCTTTTGATGCCACCTCTCGATTTGCAGCAATGGACTGAGGGCTCTTCTCTATTTGCAGTAATGGACTCAGGGCTCTTCTCTATTTGCAGTAATGGACTCAGGGCTCTTTTCGATTTGCAGCAGCTACTTGGTGTTCCTCTTGATTACAGCTTGGAATTCAGAGTTCCTCTCGAGTTGCCATGGAAGGCTCCACTTGAGTTGAGGTAGGGGACTCAGGGCTCCTCTTGAGTTTTGGTGTGTCTCCTTTTGAGTTGTGGAGGATTGTCTCCGTGGGTGGGGAGTTCTCTCTAACTTTGGCTTGGGTTTTCCTCACTAGTTTTTCATGGGATTCCTCCTTTGTAATTGTGAGAGATCCTCTCGAATTATTTCAGTGTGCTCATCTCTATTTGTGGCACAGTGGCTCCTTTTTAGGTGCGATGTCTTGGGGCCTCCTCTCTAGTTGTGGTGAGGGGATCCTCTCCAGCTCTTGTGGGGGAGTGTCACTGATGTGCTGCCAGGGGCTCCCCTCATGATGTGGAATATGGCTCCTTTTGAATTAGGGTGGATTCTCATAGTTCCTCTTGAGTTTCCTTGGGGACATTGGGACTCCTCTCAAGTTACATCAGGGGGCTTGGGACTCATCTCCAGTTGCAGTCTGGAACTTGGGGTTCCTTTTGAGTTGCAGCAGGGGAGTTGGGCCTCCTCTCGAATTGTGGCTGGGAACACGGGTTTCCTCTCCAGTTGTGGTGGGAAACCTGGGGTTCCTCTTGAGTTCAAATAGTGGGCTTGGGACTCCACTTGAGTTGTGGGTGGGAATGCAGGATTCCTCTCGAGTAGCTGCAGGAGACTCGGTTCCTGTCGAGTTGCACCAGGTAACTCAGAGCTCGTTTAGGGTTGTGGTGGTGTCTCAGGGTTCCTCTCAAGTTGCAGCATGGAACACAGGGTTCCACTCGAGCTGTGGAGAGGGAACTTGGGGTTCCTCTAGAGTTATGGGAAGTGTTCAGGGTTCCTCTTGAGTTGTGACAGGGAACTCAGGGAACCTCTCATGTTGCCTCAGGGAAGTCAGACCTCCTTTCAAGTTGCGAGGGGCACCTCGGGATTCCTCTTGAGTCACTGCAGGTGAATAGGGCCTCATCTCGAGTTGAGGTGGGAAACTCTGGGTTCTTCTCCAGTTGCAACAGGGATCTTGGGGTTCCTATCGAGTTTCAACAGGGGAGACAGGCCTCATCTCGTTTTGAGGCATGGAACTCCACTTTTGTCTCAAGTTGTAACAGTTTTCAAGCCTCCTGTCGAGTTCAGGAGGGTCTCGAAGAGTAGGACACAAATGAAGCGGCTCAGCACACATGCATGCACTCGGACAGCATCCATTTTTGTACCTCCAGGAATGTAGTACTACTGTAAAATTTTCCCAGAAATGGTCAGTTTTAATGGTTTCCATTTGGACTTTCTCACCATGACACCACCCACTCTACAGTTTAGGGAACCTATGTTGGGGTGCTGCCAACTGCTAAGAATATCTATTCTAATTATACATTCTGGAACTTGGAAAATAGCTATAGAATGAGCTCAGGAACTCCCTGGACTCACTATGAGGTGAATCTGAGCTAAAATTCTGTTGATAAGTTGACCCGCATAAGGGTCTACTTTACCTGGATGATCACAGTGACAATTTGTGTCTCTTGGAATCAATGTCATTTCACAACCACTGTTCAGTTCAGTTCAGTGGATCACTTGTGTCCAACTCTTTGTGACCCCATGGATTGAAACATTAGTCTTCCCTGTCCATCACCAATTCCCAGGGCTTACTCAAACTCATGTCCATCGAGTCAGTGATGCCATCCAACCAACTCATCCTATGTTGTCCCCTTCTCCTCCCGCCTTCAAACTTTCCCAGCATCAGGGTCTTTTCCAATGAGTCAGCTATTCACACCAGATGACCAAAGTACTGGAGTTTCAGTTTCAGCATCAGTCTTTCCAATGAATATTCAGGACTGATGTCCTTTAGGATTGACTGGTGGGATTTCCTTGCAGTCCAAGGGACTCTCAAGAGTCTTTTCTAACACCACAGTTCAAAAACATCAATTCTTCAGTGCTCAAGTTTCTCATATCCATACATGACTACAGGAAAAACCATAGTTTTGACAAGATGGACCTTAGTTGGCAAAGTAATGTCTTTGCTTTTTAGAATGCTGTCTAGGTTGGTCATAGCTTTTCTTCCAAGGAGCAAGCATATTTTAATTTCAAGGCTACAGTCTCTATCTGCAGTGATTTTGGAGCCCCCCAAATAAAGTGTCCTGTAGTTTTAGAAAATTACAATTATTTCTTTTTCCCAAGTGCATTTGCTTTGATAAAATTTTTGTGTTTATCTTGGGAGGGTGGGATAAATATTACAAATAAAAATTATGGCTATGGTTGCAAGTCCTTCTTTAGAGGACCAAAGCTCCCCTTCACTGAAAGGTTTTTGGGGCTATAAAGTGGCTCAATTCCAGGAAGTAATGAGGAGCCATGACTATCTATTTTAATAATCTCAGTTCAATTTTGGTAGACTTAAGTCTATTTAGGTTGGTAGGTGCCCAATATGCTACTGATCAGTAGAGATATAACTCCAGAAAGAATGAAGAGATGGAGCCAAAGCAATAACAACACTCAGTTATGGAAGTAAAGTCCTATTCTGTAAAGAGCAATATTGCATAGGAACCTGGAATGTTAGGTTCTTGAATCAAGGCAAATTGGAAGTGATTAAACAGCAGATGACAAGAGTGAACATTGACATTTTAGGAATCAGCAAACTAAAAAAATTGGCTGGAATGGGTGAATTTAACTGAGACGACCATTATATCTACTACCATGGTCAAGATTACCTTAGAAGAAATGGAGTAGCCATCATGGTCAACAAAAGAGCCCAAAATGCAGTTCTTGGATGCAATTTCAAAAATGAGAGAATGATCTCTGTTCATTTCCAAGGCAAACCATTCCGTATCATGGTAATCCAAGTCTATGCCCCTACCAGTAATGTTGAAGAAGCTGAAGTTGAATGGTTCTATGAAGACCTACAAGACCTTCTAGAATTAGCACGCAAAAAAGATGTCTTTTTCATTATAGGGGACTGGAATGCAAAAGTAGGAAGTCAAGAAACACTTGGAGTAACAGGCAAATTTGGCCTTGGAGTACAGAATGAAGCAAGACAAAGGCTAATAGAGTTTTGCCAAGAGAACACACTGGTCATAGCAAACACCCTCTTCCAACAACACAAGAGAAGACTCTACACATGGACATTGCCAGATGGTCAATATCAAAATAAGACTGCAATATTCTTTGCACCCAAAGATGGAGAAGCTCTATACAGTCAGCAAAAACAAGATCAGGAGCTGACTGTGGCTCAGATCATGAACTCCTTATTGCAATTTCAGACTTAAATTGAAGAAAGTAGGGAAAACCACTAGACCATTCAGGTATGACCTAAATCAAATCCCTTATGATTATACAGTGGAAGTGAGAAATAGATTCAAGGGATTAGATCTGATATACAGAGTGCCTGATGAACTATGGGCAAATGTTCATGACACTGTACAGGAGACAAGAATCAAGACCATCCCCAAGAAAAAGAAATGCAAGAAAAGGAAAATGGCTGTCTGAAGAGCTCTTAAAAATCGCTGCGAAAAGAAGAGAAGCCAAAAGCAAAGGAGAAAAGGAAAGATATACCCATTTGAATGCAGAGCTTCAAAGAATAGCAAAAAGACTTATGAAAGCCTTCCTCAGTGATGGTGCAAAGAAATAGAGGAATAGAGTAGAATGGGAAAGACTAGAAATCTCCAAGAAAATTAGAGATACCAAGGGAACATTTCATGCAAAGATGGGCTCGATAAAGGATGGAAATGGTATGGATCTAACAGAAGCAGAAGATATTGAGAAAAGGTGGCAAGAATACACAGAAGAACTATATAAAAAAGATCTTCATCACCCAGCTAATCACAATGGTATGATCACTCAACTAGAGCCAGACATCCTGGAATGCAAAGTCAAGTGGGGCTTAGGAAGCATCAGTATGAACAAAGCTAGGGGAGGTGATGGAATTCCAGTTGAGCTATTTCAAATCTTAAAAGATTATGCTGTGAAAGTGCTTTACTCAATATGCCAACATATATGGAAAACTCCTCAGTGGCCACAGGACGGGAAAGGTCAGTTTTCATTCCAATCCCAAGAAAGACAATGACAAAGAATGCTCAAACTACCACACAATTGCACTCATCTCACATATCCCACATGCTAGTAAAGTAATAATAAAAATTCTCCAAGGCAGGCTTCAATAATATGTGAACCGTGAACTTCCAGATGTTCAATCTGGTTTTAGAAAAGCCAGAGGAACCAGAAATCAAAATGCCAACATCTGTTGATCATCAAGAAAGAGAGAGAGTTCCAGAAAAACATCTATTTCTGCTTTATCGACTATGCCAAAGATTTTGACCATGTGGATCACAACAAACTGTGGAATAAATATTCTGAAAGAGATGGGTATACCAGACCACCTGACCTGCCTCTTGAGAAACCTGTATGCAGGTCAGGAAGCAACAATTAGAGCTGGTCATGGAACAACAGACTGGTTCCGAATAGGAAAAGGAGTATGTCAAGGTTGTATATTGTCAACCTGCTTATTTAGCTTATATGAAGAGTACATAATGAGAAACGTTGGGCTGGAAGATGCACAAACTAGAATTAAGACTGCCAGGAAGAATATCAATAATCTCAGATATGCAGATGACACCACCCTTATGTCAGAAAGTGAAGAAGAGCTAAAAAGCCTCTTGATGGAAGTGAAAGAGGAGAGTGAAAAAGTTGGCTTAAAGCTCAACATTCAGAAAGCTAAGATCATGGCTTCTGGTTCCATCACTTCATGGCAAATAGATGGGGAAACACTGGAAACAGTGGCAGACTTTTTTTCTTTTTTGGCTCCAAGATCACTGCAGATGGTGACTGCAGCCATGAAATTAAAAGAGACTTACTCTTGGAAGAAAATTATGACCAACCTAGACAGCACATTAAACAGCAGAGACATTACTTTGCCAACAAAGGTCTGTCTAGTCAAGGCTATGGTTTTTCCAGTGGTCATGTATGGATGTGAGAGTTGGACTATAAAGAAAGCTGAATGCCAAAGAATTGATGCTTTTGAACTGTGGTGTTGAAGAAGACTCTTGAGAGTCCCTTGGACTGCAAGGAGATCCAACCAGTACATCCTAAAGGAAACCAGTCCTGAATTTTCTTTGGAAGGACTGATGTTGAAGCTGAAACTCCAATACTTTGGCTACATGATGTGAAGAGCTGACTCATTTGAAAAGGCCCTGGTGCTGGGAGAGATTGAGGACAGGAGGAGAAGGGGACAACAGAGGATGAGATATTTGGATGGCACCACCGACTCAATGGACATAGGTTTGGGTGAACTCCAGGAGTTGGTGATGGACACGGAGGCCTGGCATGCTGCAATTCATGGGGTCACAAAGAATCAGACATGACTGAGTGACTGAACTGAAACTGGAACAAAGCAGAAACAGAATCACACACGTTTCAAACAAGCTTAAAGTTACCAGGTTGGAAGGAGAGGGATAAACTGAGAGATTGGGGTTGAAATATACAAACTAAACTGTCTAAATAGATAGCTAGTAAGAACCTATTCTGTGCAGAAGGAAATGGCAACCCACTCCAGTATTCTTGCCTGGAAAATCCCATAGACAGAGGAGCCTGGTAGGCAACAGTCCACGGGGTTGCAAAGAGTTGGACACAACCGAGCGATTTCACTAACTAACTAACTTAGAACCTACTGTATAGCACAGGAGCCCTACTCAATACTCTGCAATAATCTATATGGGAATAGAATCTTAAAAAGAGTCAAAGTATGCTTATGTATCACTGATTCACTCTGCTGTATAGGAGAAGCTATATAACATTGGAAATCAACTGTATTCTCATAAAAATTAAAAAGAGTAAGTGTAAAGCAATAATACAAAACAAAAGATAATATTGTCCAAATAGGAGCATTTTCTTTTTGGTATCTCAACATTTTGCATATTAAAGTATATAATTTATTTAATGATAGATTGTATTAGGCAGATATTTATTTTGCAAACTCTACAGTTACAGCTAAAAATTAATAAGGAGCATTGGATTTAAAAAATGGTTCGGTTCAGTAGCTCAGCTGTATCCAATTCTTTGAGACCCCATGGACTGAAGAACCCTAGGCCTCCCTGTCCATCACCAACTCCCAGAGTTTACTGAAACTAATGTCCATTGATTTGGTGATGCCATCCAACCAGCTCGTCCTCTGTCGTCCCTTTCTCCTCTTACCCTCAATCTTTCCCAGCTCAGAGTTTTTTCAAATGAGTCAGTTCTTTATATCAGGTGGCCAAAATATTAGAGTTTCAACTTCAGCATCAGTCCTTCCAATGAATATTCAGGACTGATCTTCTTTAGGATGGATTAGTTGGATCTCCTTACAGTCCAAGGGACTCTCAAGAGTCTTCTCCAACACTATAGTTCAAAAGCATCAATTCTTCGGTGCTCAACTTTCTTTATAGTCCAACTCTCACACCCATACATGACTACAGGAAAAACCATAGCCTTGACTAGTGAAAAGTTGTTGTTGAATTAAAATGCCAGGATTCTTGGCCCCTGGAGGAGAATAATTCTATCTGGGGCCAGAGATGAGGCTTGATCACTCAGAGCTTTTGTGTAACAAAGTTTTATTAAAGTATAAAGGAGATAGAGAAAGCTTCTGACATAGGCATCAGAAGGGGGCAGAAAGAGTACCCCCCTGCTAGTCTTCAGCTGTATGTTATATAGTCACAAGCAGCCTGTTAATGAAAGAAAGGAATGTCTCAAAACTCAGAATGGCACCAGGCTCCTCACCCATAAAATGTATTTTGGGATAATCTTGGCACCAAATGGTTTATCTTGGGGCATAAAATGATTAACTTGAATCTTGAAGAAGGGCAGATCACCATACAAATAGTTTCATTCACATAGATTATAGGAACAATATCGGAGTATAACATACTGGTTTATCAAGTAGGTTCTGAGCCAAAAGGCGAACCGACTTGAAGACAGAGTTTGGGGTAAATGCACAGTACATTAGCATAGCTTAAGATAAACATTTCCATAAGAAAAAGGCATTGGTTAACTTCAGGTGAAACCAGGTGTCACTATGGCAACACAGAATTTTAAGAGAAACCTCCTTTTAAGTTTGTATAGAGAAGGAAAAAATATCGCTAGTTTGTTTCCTCCTGCCACTTAAGAGAGATAAAATGTCTGACACTTGCAGGCTATTTCCTCCGTTTGGAGACCCATGGCCTTCCTGCCTGTTACCCTCTCACTAGATGGACCTTTGTTGTCAAAGTACTGTCTCTCCTTTTTAATATGGTGTCTAAGTGATACATAAATACTAAAAGTATATTAAAATCATAAAAATAATACGAGAAAACATTGAAAATATATATGTATAAAAGAAATAAAACACAAACAGCAAGGCAGTAAATTTAAATTTAGTCATATTTATAAAACTGCTATTAAAATGTATAGCAATCCAATCAATGTACAGCATGGTGTTGATGTTGTTCAGTGGCTAAGTCTCGACTGACTCTGCAACCCCATGAACTGCAGCATGTCAGGCTTCCTTGTTCTTCATTATCTCCTGTAGTTTGTTTAAACTCATGTCCATTGAGTCAGTGATGCCATCTCATCCTCCATCATCCCCTTCCCCTTTTGTCAGTGAGCTGGCTCTTCGCATGACATGACCAAACTATTGAAGCTTCAGCTTCAGCACCAATTCCCCAGTGAATATTCAGAGTTGATTTCCTTTAGGATTAACCAGTTTGATTTCCTTCCTGTTCAAGGGAGCCTCAAAAGTCTTCTCCAACACCACAGTTTGAAAACAGCAATTCTCTGTCACTCAGCCTTCTTTATATTCTAACTCTCACATCCACACGTGACTACTGGAAAAACCATAGCTTTAACTATATGGAGCTTTGTCAGCAAAGTGATGTCTTTGCTTTTTTAATACCCACTCTAGGTTTGTCATAGCTTTTCTTCCAAGAAACAAATGCCTTTTGATTTCTTGGCGGCTCACCATCCACACTGATTTTGGTGCCCAAGAAAATAATATACAGCATGGTGGCTATAGTTAAATAATTTTGCATATTTGAAGGCTGCTATGGTTTTTCCAGTGGTCATGTGTGGATGTGAGAATTGGACTGTGAAGAAAGCTGAGCACCGAAGAATTGATGCTTTTTAACTGTAGTGTTAGAGAAGACTCCTGAGAGTCCCTTGGACTGCAAGGAGATCCAACCAGTCCATTCTGAAGGAGATCAGCCCTGGGTGTTCTTCGGAAGGAATGATGCTAAAGCTGAAACTCCAGTACTTTGGCCACCTCATGCAAAGGGCTGACTCATTGGAAAAGACTCTGATGCTGGGAGGTATTGGGGGTAGGAGGGAAAGGCGATGACAGAGGATGAGATGCCTGGATGGCATCACCGACTCGATGGATGTGAGTTTGAGTGAACTCTGGGAGTTGGTGATGGACAGGGAGGCCTAGCCTGCTGCGATTCATGGGGTTGCAAAGAATCGGACACGACTGAGCTACTGAACCGAGCTGAACTGAATGCAAAAACAATAGTTTGTAGGGCTGGAAGATGGGAACAGATATGGTAGATTTAATGGAATATGAAAACACAGTTAGAGAGCAAACACTAATGAAGTGTTATGAGAATTGTCAAAGTGTGGACTGCCTGATATCTGATTATATGAACTTGAAGCAAAGCAAGATAACGGGCCTGTGTGTGTATGTGTGTGTGTGTTAGTCCCACTCATATGCTTTTGCCATTTGCATTCCTAAAATAAATAATCATAGGTTTTAAATAAAGTTACATCTATTAGATAAAATTACAACGGAATTATATAGAACATATTCTATTTGGTTGTAAGAGGAGATGACAATGGATCAGAGAATCACATATGTTAAGAACAGACTATATTAAAATATCATGAAAGTGAAAATCATTCAGTCATGTCTGACTCTTTGTGACCGCATGGACAGTCCATAGAATTCTCCAGGCCAGAATACTAGATTGGGTAGCCTTTCCCTTCTCCAGGGGATCTTCCCAACTCAGGGATTGAAGCCAGGTCTCCCGCCTTGCAGGCAGATTCTTTACCAGCTGAGTCACAAGGGAAGCCTGAGAATACTGGAGTGGGTAGCCTATCCCTTCTCCAGTGGATCTTCCTGACCTTGGAGTCATATCAGGGTCTCCTGGATTGCAGGTGGATTCTTTACCAACTGAGCTATCAGGGAACCCCAAATATCGTGTAGAATGGGTCATATTTATGGAATGAGTTAAAGGTTAATTGGTATTTGTAATGCAGTGTACAGAGGGTATTAATAGGGAACATTATTGGACCCCATGATGTAACATGCTTTCCATGTGTAGCATAACAGATGGGTGAGGTACACAGATGAGAACAATACGATTACACATATCTGTTCCCCCAGTAACAAGGAATGAGTTTAAGAAAGTCAGTTCTCATTGGAGTAGAAATGGGAGGGCTTAAAATGTTTTGATTAAGAATTAGGCAAAAGTTTTAAGTGAAAAGCTTTGAATTGAAAGGAAATGGAATAAGTCAATAGGTACAGAAAAAGAAATGGATGAACTCAAAGAAAAACAATAGCAAGCCTGTGTCATATATAATTTCACTTTTAAAAGGGGTGAAATAATTTAATACTATTGCTGCACAATAAGCTCTAAATAAAAATGCATACATCGTATTGTTTCTGGTATCATTACTGCTGCTGCTCAGTCACTTCCATCATGTCTGACTCTTTGTGATCCCATGGGCCATAGCCCACCAGGCTCCTTGTCCATGGAATTCTCTAGGCAAGAATACTGGAGTGGGTTGCCATCCCCTCCTCCAAGGGATCTTCCTTGCCCAAGGATCAAACCTACATCTCCTGCATTTCAGGCAAATTATTTTACTGCTGAAATAGCAGGGAAGCCTTCTGGTATCATTACATCCAAGTATAAGAAAATGGAGATTTTATATCTCTAATTGATTTTAACTGCACATCAGTTCATTGCTGAGGTTTCAAATCTCATTTCTTAGAAACCGAGCAAGGCAAAGGCAGGAATACTTGCATGGATTATGTAAATAGGTTCATGCATCTGATCCAGTTAACAGAAGGGAAACGTTCCTCAAAAGCATTAATGAATTAACCATCTTGAATTTACCATATCTACAGATGGATTACAAATTAAGAACAGAAAAATCAAATATTACCACTGCTGCCATTACTGCTACTGCTAAGTCACTTCAGTCGTGTCTGACTCTGTGCGACCCCATAGATGGCAGCCCACCAGGCTCCCCTGTCCCTGGGATTCTCCAGACAAGAACACTGGAGTGGGTTGCCATTTCCTTCTTCAATGCATGAAAGTGAAAAGTGAAAGTGAAGTCTTCAGTCGTGTCCGACTCTTCGTGGCCCCATGGACTGCAGCCTACCAGGCTCCTCTGTCCATGGGATTTTCCAGGCAAGAGTACTGGAGTGGGGTGCCATTACCTTCTCCAAATATCACCACAGTGATGGAATTTATCCTTTTGGGGTTTTCTGATATTCCCAATTTCCAATGGATTCTTTGGGGATATTTTTAGTTCTCTATTTGATCATCCTGATGTGCAATAATGTCATTGTATTGATAACAAGAATTGACCCTACTCTCCAGACCCCCATGTACTTTTTCCTCAACCACTTTTCCATTTCATAAATCTATTATGTAACTGTCACTATCCCAAGAATGCTCACGGACCTTCTGAACCAGAAAGGGCACATTTCTTTCATTGCCTGTGCTACACAAATGTGTTTGGTCCTTCTGTTTGGAGCTTTAGAGTGTCTCCTCTTGGTCATGATGGCCTATGACTTGCTATATGGCCATTAGTAACCCTCTTCACCATGGTCTGATCAAGAGCCCCCAGGTCTGTGTCCAGATGGTCACTGCTTCCTGGGTCAGTGGAGTTCCTGTTGTAATGGGGCAAACATGGTAGGTTTTCTCTCTGCCCTTTTGTGGGTCTACCACAATACATCATTTTTTCTGTGACCTCCCCCCAGTATTCAAGCTTGCTTGTGGGGACATATTTGTGAACGAGATAGCAGTCAATGCAGTTTCAGTGGTGTTCATCATGGTTCCATTTCTGTTTGGTAAAAATCATCTCCAAAATTCTGAAATCGCCATCTGCCAGAGTGAAGGCTAAAGCCTTCTCCACTTGCTCGTCTCACCTCACAGTGGTGGTCTTATTCTATGGCACAGCCTCTACCACCTATTTACAACCCAAACCAAATTGATCTGAAGAAACTGGGAAGCTGATCTCTCTTCTACACAATTTGGATCCCAACGTTGAATCCCATTATATATACTATGAGGAACAAATATATCACAGTAGCACTGAGAAAGGAGAAGGAAATGGCAACCCACTCCAGTGTTCTTGCCTGGAGAATCCCAGGGATGGGGGAGCCTGGTGGGCTACCGTCTATGGGGTCACACAGAGTCGGTCACGACTGAAGCGACTTAGCAGCAGCAGCAGCAGCAGCACTGAGAAAACTACTAAGTAAATTATCAACTTGACTCGAAGGCTTGAAATTACAGAAGCAATTTGTTTCTATGTTTCTCATGTAAATACATCAGAAAATATTATCTAGTTTATTTCTATTTTCCTCTAAAATGATATTTAATATCATCACTGCCATCTCACATTATGTAAGGACCTTAGTTTCAAAGAGTTAAGGGTTTCTGGGTTATCAAAGCACACATTATCTCCATGGCAATGGTCTGTTCTGAAGACCTATCTTTCTTCTCACTAGGAAGGAGTGAATTAAGAGATTTCCTGACTAATAAAATGATAGTTAACTGCTATATAGCTTCCCTGGTGGCTCAGAGGTTAAAGCGTCTGCCTCCAATGCGGGAGACCTGGGTTCGATCCCTGGGTTGGGAAGATCCCCTGGAGAAGGAAATGGCAACCCACTCCAGTATTCTTGCCTGGAGAATCCCATGGACGGAGAAGCCTAAGTAGGTTACAGTCCATGGGGTCGCAAAGAGTCGGACACGACTGAGCGACTTCACCTTCACCTTCACCTTAACTGCTATATAACTAATGATCATGGTCATGGCCTGTAAGAAATTTGCTTGAAACTTCCCATTCCTTCAGGCATATTCACTGTCCTTTTCTGTTATTTAGGATTGGTTTTAGATGAGAAAACAACAACCGCATCCAAGTTGGTGGGAGTAGGGGAATCTGAGTGGTTTCTTGCAATTTTTCCTTCTTTCTCTGTTTTGCAACTGTCCATAACACTTTCAGAGTTCAAACCCTGAAAGGATCCTTTGTTACCTCAGTGCTGACTGTTCTCTGATGACATCATTTTGTCTGGCTTGTAACTTCATGTTTTGCTTTTGTAGTGTCTCCTTAGTATTAGGAATATTAGGAATTTAAACTATAAACTGCATTGGGTTGAATGTTGATCCCTCTAAATATATGTCAGGTTACAACCTGCAAACTTGAACTTATTAGGAAAATAAGAGCCTTTGCAGATGTAATTCAGTTAAGGACTTTGAAATAAGATTATCTTAATTTAAGGGAAGGGCACTATATCCTATGATCAGTGTTCTTAGTTCTTATAAGAGGGGAAGAGAGATTAAGTTAAAAATAAAGACACAGTGACACATAGAAGAATATCATGTGAAGATGGAGGAAGTAACCAGGAGTGACACAGCCATGAAGCAAAGCAGGCCAGGGACTGCCAAAAGCTGAAAGAGGCAAGGAGTGACTATCCTTTTAAAGTCTGTGGAGGAAAACCCTGTCAGCACTGTGATTTGGGACACTGGCTTTTAAAGATGTGAGAAAGTCAACTTTTGTTCTTTAAACCACTCAATTTGTGATAATTTGTTGCATTAGATCTAGGAAAGTAATACACTGTGTAAGCAGTCATTTTATTAGTGTATTTTTATTCTAATCATCTGGAATGTATTCTGTATCTTTTGGGAAAAATGATTAAAAAAATGTAGATTCTTTTTTTTTTTTTACTTTAAAAACTATATCAATGAACCCTCATAAAAATATTTGCCCAAGAATGATGGTTAATTGTTCAAGGGTGTTTATTAAAAGCTTTTTAAATACTGCAAAAGACAATACTAGCAAAGCAAAGGGAAGCTGTTCTCATTTGGAACATAGTAGACATGGGCACCCATTTCCCATGTGATGCTGCACAGTCTCTCAAGACTGTTTTAGAGCCACGCGAGGAAATCCCAAGCTTTTCAGGCATTTAAGTAAGTACATAAATACATGTATAAAACATAACTCTATATTTGTAAAACAAAGGGAGATAGCATCCATATATTCATATAGCATTTCACATGTGCATCTCTCTAGTTGGTGTATATATGCTAGCAATATCTGGATGTGTATCAGAAGAGAGAAAGGGCTGCTTTACAGTGATAGGAGTTCAGATAATGTCTGACATTTATTTATTTATACTTCTTTTGTAGTATGGATTAATTACAAAGAGAATAATATACCCATCACAAAAATAATAAATTTTATTCAGAAAATAAAAACTACATATGGAAGAAAATTACTGCATTTCTTCTTTTCTTATTGCCTCTCAACATTCTACAGAATATTTAGTAGCTAACAGAAATTTCAATATCAGCCAAATAATATTTGATGTTTGAAAGAAATAGCACATTTTTTATGAACTAAACAGAGCCAGAATATATAATGTTTGGTCATGTCTTTAAAAAAGGACTCAGTTCAATTCAGTTCAGTTCAGTCGCTCAGTCGTGTCCAACACTTTGTGACCCCATGAATCACAGCACGCCAGGCCTCCCTGTTCATTACCATCTCCCGAGTTCACTCAGACTCACATCCATCGAGTCCGTGATGCCATCCAGCCATCTCATCCTCGGTCGTCCCGTTCTCCTCCTGCCCCCAATTCCTCCCAGCATCAAAGTCTTTTCCACTGAGTCAACTCAATCCAAGTCTATGCCCCAACCAGTAATGCTGAAGAAGCTGAAGTTGAACGGTTTTATGAAGACCTACAAGACCTTTTAGAACTAACACCCAAAAAAGATGTCCTTTTCATTATAGGGGACTGGAATGCAAAAGTAGGAAGTCAAGAAACACCTGGAGTAACAGGCAAATTTGGCCTTGGAATGCGGAATGAAGCAGGGCAAAGACTAATAGAGTTTTGCCAAGAAAATGCACTGGTCATAGCAAACACCCTCTTCCAACAACACAAGAGAAGACTCTACACATGGACATCACCAGATGGTCAACACCGAAATCAGATTGATTATATTCTATGCAGCCAAAGATGGAGAAGCTCTAAAAAAGGACTAAAATGGCTTTAATAATAGTTACAAACAGAGATAAATTTAAGATTATGAAATGTATACATATGTACATAGGTACTTTTACATATGTATAATATATATTTTATATAATATAAACATATATATTTCAATATTCATTGGAAGGACTGATGCTGAAGCTGAACCTCCAATAATTTGGCCACCTGATGCAAACAGTCAGCTCATTAGAAAAGACTCTGATGCTGGGAAAGATTGAGGGTAGAAGGAGAAGAGGGTGTCAGAGGGTGAGATGGTTGAATGACATCATGGATGCAATGGGCATGAACTTGGGCAAACTCTGGAAGATGGTGAGGGACAGGGTGGCCTGGAGTGCTGCAGTCCATAGGGATGTGAAGAGTTGGACACAGCTGGAAGACTGAACAACAACAAATATATATTTATATATAGCTATACTATATAAAATAAAGTTATTATAGAAAATAAAAATAAAAATTACTGATTTCACTCTTTTCACAGAGGTATCATCAAACACACACACATGCACACACACACACACACACACACACACACACACAAATACCAAGAAGCACATCTCACTTCAGTGATAACACTGGTTCTTTTTGATTTTTCTGTATTCCCAATGTTTGAGTGTTTCTCTTTGTAATATTTTCCTTTTTTGTGTGTGATTGTCCTGGTGAGAAGCAAGAGCAATACTCTTCTTATTTTTAAATAAATGTATTTATTTTAATTGGAGGTTAATTACTTTACAATATTGTATTGGTTTTGCCATACATTAACATGTATCCGCCAATAATACTCTTATAATCACAGTTGACCAGGCTCTCAAATTCCCATGTATTTTTCCCTCAGTAACTTTTCCTTCCTGGATATCTAGAATACTCATAAAACTTCAGTCAAGATATATCTATATCTATATCTATATCTATATATATATATATTGCATGCACTACAAAGATATATTTTATTTGTATTCTTGGGGACACAGAATACTTGGTCTTGACAGTTATGGCCCATGACTGCTATGTGGCCAACTATAACTTCCGCAACTTCCCCTACTTATAAACCAGGAGCTCTGTATTCAGCTGATGATGCTTAGCTCTTGGATCAGTGGTGTTACAGCCAGGATAAGGCAAGCATGCCAGATTTCCCCTCTGTCATTTTTGGATCTAACTACAAGCTGGACTGTGGTGATGTTTTTCTGAATGAGATGTCAGTCTCTATAGTTGTACTATTAGTGAATCGTTCATCATGACCCCTTTTCAGTTGACACTTGGCTCCTACAGTAAAATCACTTCTCCATCCTATGTTGCCATCAGCAACGGGATGAGCCAAAGTTTTCTCCACCTGCTCACCTCACATCACGCGTGTGCACTAAGTTGCTTCGGTTGTGTGTGATTCTCTTCAACCCTGTGGACTGTAGCCCAGTCGGCTCCTGTGTCCATGGGATTCTCCAGGCAAGAACACTGGAATAGGCTGCTATGCCCTTCTCCAGGGGATCTTCCCTACCCAAGGATTGAACCTGTTTCTCTTATGTCTCCTGCATTGGCAGGTAGGTTCTTTACCATTAGTGCCACCTGGGAAGCCCCATAGTTGAGCCTTTATTTTGTGGACCCAGAACAATTACATATTTATGATGTGATTCCAAACATTTTTACAGGAAAGGTTTTTTCTCTCCTTTCTATAGCATGTTACCCTGATGTTTAATCCCATGATATACACTCTGAGGAATAAGGATGTCACGACAGCCTTGAGAAAATGACTGTCTTAATGTTTAACATCTTATCCACTGCTTTGAGCTAGTGATCTTTTTCCCCACTTAGTTCTGCTCTTGTCTTAATCAGACTTTATTTGAAATTTTGCTTCCTATATTAATATAAATTGATTATCCTCATGAACTTTCCATTTTATGCTTGGCTTTCTGATATCAGGATTATCTCCCTAGTGTTTGTATTTATAAGAAATTGATTTTTTTTGCTGATCTCATCTTTAATGGACTAGTCTCTGTCAGCAAAAATTCACTGCTTATTTGTTGTTGTTCAGTTGGTAAGTCATATTTGACTCTTTGTGTCCTTATGGACCATAGCACGCCAGGCTCCTCAGTCCTCCACTATGTCTGGAATTTGCTCAGATTCATGTCCATTGCATCAGTGACACTATTAATATCCAACTGTCTCATCCTCTGCTGTCTCCTCTTTTTTGCCTTCATCTTTACTAGCATCAGGGTCTTTTACATTGAGTTGGCTCTCTGCATCAGGTGGCCAAAGTACTGAAACAATATAGTACATTTTATCTATCAGTTGGCCTCCCAATATTTTTATCCAAAATTCATAATGTATATTCTGTCTCCCTCTGTATTGTTATAACTTACTTAAAAAGATTTCAGCTAGCAAAGATTACTGCATATGGAAAGCTTTAGAGAATACTTGTTGAATGACTATAGAACATGGGTACACTTGAATAAGCAAAAGTTCATACTGCAGAAAATGTAGAAAAGATGGCCATTTAATAAATTATATTAACTTAATTATATAATGGTGCAAAAGAAGAGAGCTTGACCCTCACTTCACAAAACTTATTTTAAAATGTAATCTCAGATAACTTGTAAACTTAAATAAAATGCATAACAATGAGTCTTTTCCAAGATAATATTTATTAACTTCATGATGTTGGTTTGAGAAAAGTGTTTTTGATAAAATTATTAGTCATAATGTAAACATTAATCTGTTGCACTTCCTGAACTAAGAAATATTGCTCTTCAGAGTGAAAATTTTCAGCATAAAATGTTTAAATACACTATAGTTAAAGGAGTACTTTACATCAAAGGCATCAAAAATTCAGGAGAAAAATTGACAACAGACTTAAAGGTGCATTTCACAAGACAGAATAAAGTAAATGTCCAGAAAAAAGAAGAAAATAACTCATTGACAACCCAGTAAATGCAAATTAAAAGCAGATTAAAACCAAATGAAATCTATGACACATTCACCACAAGGATGAAATAAACAAAAAGACTCACCCTATCACATACATAAAAGATGTAGAGTAATGAAAGCTCTCCCCTGATGCTGGTGTGTGAACTGTACAACATATTGGCACACAGCCTGCCTTCATCAAGAAAAGTTTACTCTTAGCCATGTACCAGAAGAAATGTGTGCACATGTGTGTCAAGGGACTCATCTGAGAATTCTCATTTTGTATCATCCATAATGTCAAATCTTTATCAAACTAGAATTGACTATAATTGTGATAATTTCACACAGAGGAAAACCAAGGCCTTATAGAAATGAATAAAATTCAATTAAATACAGCATGGATTAAGCATATTTTTAAGCAAACCAAATCATAATCATACTGTACAATTCCTTTTTGTTAAGGTGAAAAGCAGTATTTAGAACACCATTTATCATATGTATATACATAATTCCCTCTATTTCCTAAATTTTATTTAATGAGCATATTCTATCATGGAAAAAAGCATAATACTCTGTCTTACTTTTGGCTATGCTTCTATTTTTTTCTGCAACTAATTTAGAAACATGAATTACCTTTTATTATAAAACAGTAGTGATCAAGCAACAAAAATATGATTCAAGACTGATGATGCTACAGAATTGCTTCGAAAAATAAATCAACATCTTTATAAAAGGACATACTTAAAGCCAAGTTTAATTTTCCAACCTCTAAAACAATTAAAAACAAATAACTTTCATTTGTGGTTAAGAGGCACTGGGCCACAATAAGCCAATCTACTTTCAAGTACTAGAAATTTTTGGTAAATTATAGAACATATTTTAAAGATATATATCTGTGGGAGAAAAAAGAATAGATGACAATATCAAAATCAAGGGTCATTAAGTCATAAGGTAGTCATAGTTTTTCAAGCACAAATTTGTTGCAATATCATGCTACTGCATATCTTAGTGTGTGTGCATGCTTACTGATTAATTCAAAGAGTGAGCACAATTGTGATATTGGTCAATTGGATATTCCTCTCCACACATACACAATGCATAGGAAAATGTCTCAGATTTTTTAACACTGTACCATTGTTCAGATTACAATTTACTTATTTTTTTTTTTAACAAATGAAGCTGCTGTCTGTATGTTGAAGGAATAATTTTCTTCTGTGAATTGTTAACTCATCTGCTTTACCCATTTTTAAAATTTATACTTTGGACTTTTACTCTGTATTAAAGAAGGAGCTGAGATCACTTTATTTGAAATCAGTTGTAACAATTTTTTCCATTATATTAATTATATTTGATACTTATGGGGCTTGCTACTTTTTAGCATCTAGAATCATTTATTTTTACACAGTTTTTTGTTTGTTTGTTTGTGTGTGTCCTGCCTTCTAAATTTTAATAAGTTAAACTTTCCTTACTCCAAAACCATAAAGCCCATTTCTTAGAATACTGTCATCATTTCAGCCTAAAATATTCAAAATTGTGTATCATTTAGGGTTTATCCTGCTGTGAGATAGTTATCAAAAATACATATACTGTTTTTTTTTCCCTCTAAGGCTGCCCAGTTGTCTGAATAACAGTTATTTTAAATGCCCATGCTTTACCAATTTGGTAGGCTATTTTTAGTCAATGACAATTTTTCATGTATATTTGAGCCTTTTCTGGAATTTCTATTCTATTCCATCAGAAGACTTCTTTATTTATGCATGATATTGTGCTGTGCTGTGCTCAGTCACTCAGCTGTGTCAGACTCTTTGTCAGATTCCATGGACAATAGCCTTCCAGGCGTCTCTGTCGCTGGGATTTCCCAGGCAAGAATACTGGAGTGGATTGCCATTTCCCACTCCCCGGGGATCTTCCTGACCCAGGAATCAAACCTGCATCCCTGGCCTCTCCTGCCTTGGTAGGCAGATTCTTTACCACTGAGCCACCTGAGAAGCCCAGGCGTAATATTGCAACTCTGCGAATCATGAGGTCTTGTAACTCCTTCCCAGCACTAGCTATTTCTTGGATGAGCTCTTGCAGGAGCTCAGTCTGGCTGGCCTCTCACTCCCCTTCTGTCCTTTATCACATCCAGTCCCCATGAGAAGTCTGTCCCACCACCCACTACTCACGGGCCTTTTGTGATCTTTGCCGTGAGGCTCCTGATACTTTTTAATTAACCTTCCAAATCACTCGCACTGTCACATTACTATATGTGTTCCCTCTTGTAAATGTTTTCTCTTCATAATCATAAACCTTCAGTTCAGTTCAGTTCAGTCTCTCAGTCGTGTCTGACTCTTTGCGACCCCATGAATCGCAGCACGCCAGGCCTCCCTGTTCATCACCATCTCTCAGAGTTCACTCAGACTCACATCCATCGAGTCAGTGATGCCATCCAGCCATCTCATCCTCAGTCGTTCCCTTCTCCTCCTGCCCCCAATCCCTCCCAGCATCAGAGTCTTTCCCAATGAGTCAGTTCTTCCCATGAGGTGGCCCAAGTACTGGAGTTTCAGCTTTAGCATCGTTCCTTCCAAAGAAATCCCAGGGTTGATCTCCTTCAGAATGGACTGTGTAGCGAGCGAAATGACAAAGAGACACAGACACATAAAGGACAGACAAAGACACAACTCCGGCCGGAGGAACAAATCTGTGCAAGCCCCCTTGGGGTTTATTTTTACAGTCCAGTTCTGGGAAGCAATCCAAGAAGCAGAGCACTGCATTCTTTTACCATATAAGTACAAAATTACGATTTTAGCACAGAGGGAGGAAGTGACCTTCACATGTTTACTAAGAAGCCTGTCCAGAACCCCAGCTTCTTCCTACTCGTCATGGAGGGCGTGAGACTCCTCATATGTGAGCGGGTCCTTAACCTCTAGGGGTTCGTGTACAGGCTTCTTGACAGGGTACCTTGTATGCAAGCATGCCCCTGCCCAGGCAGGAAGCCCCGTGTGCGGGCACATTCCTGCCTCCCTATCTGATCCACTCTCAGGCCACTGCTGGTCTCCCACATCTCCCCCTTATTTCTTAGATGCAGTAGCAATTTTTAAGGCGGCTTGGAGGCATTGTTTCTCCTTTTTTAGTTGTTTCCCTCTGTGCCAGCACCGGAAGACTAAAAAAGCAACACAGCATAAAAGCAATGTAAGTGCAGTGTTCCCAAAAGTAGTTCCAATAAGTGTGGATACATGCCTGAGAGGATTTAAACTATTCAGACCCTCTTGTAGACTCTGTAAAAGATCAGATTCATTAATGTCAGGCAAGGTTCTACTGAAAGTAGATAATATTTGCTGTTCTAACTTAATTATTTCCACAGTAATGTTCTGATGCCTTATTAATGATCGCTTTACCTTTTCCCACCCTATACTCAAATTGAATGGCACTGGGGTGATACATATCTGGGAAGAGTTCCAATCACATTTTAACATGCTTCTAGCAGACAAGACAGTTAATTGATCCCCAAGCCAAGAAACAGCGTGTTGAAGATTGAGGGCATCAGTTGCAAGTTGAGCATCTAAATCTCATTGTTGTTGCCATAACAGATGAGAGTCCTTATGCCAATTGCGAACAAAATCAGTGGTTTGGATTCCTTGTTGCAAAGCAAGTCCAGCCACCGTGGCCATTGTAGTAACTGAGGCGACAGCAAGAACAGAGGCTATGATGATTCCCAGCATCCGGTGAGATTGATGAAACAAGGTTTGCATAGCGGTCACCAGATGAGAAACAGCAAAAGAGTCCGACCATGGTCTTGTCAAATTGACAGGCAGCCATAGTTCTGTTCTAGCTTTAACAATCAATAGTGACTTAGTATCATTATTTTGATTTTCAAATCGATTCCACCAAGATCTATTTATACATTGAGTCAAACTGCAATATACACAAGATATAGTTCCCAAAGTTTCATTCCAGGTCCAATTCCCATACAACAGAGCAAATGGATATTTCACACAAGCCATAGCAAAATAAGATTTATTAACATGCAAATTAACATGAAATGGACCCGATGCATCTGTAACCTTCAGAGTATAATTCCCTGACTATATAGTAAGATTTCCAGACACAGCCCATAATTTCCAAATGTCCCCTTGAATATGTGGATAACCTTGTAATTGAAATTGAGGAGGAACCAGTGCAAACTGTTGCCATTTAACCATTTCATTGTCATTACCCATTAAAGTGTTATTGATACGATGCCATTTGAGGGATCTGTTAGACCACTTTTATAAAAACTGCCCATGATCTGGACTCCAGTCCATAATAACAAAGCCAGAGTAATTCATAACTTTGAAAGGTCGGTGGCTCTGGCAACGCTCCCACTCTAGAGATTCTAAGGATGGAACAAAAAAGTTAGAAGGGCATAGGGATATGAGTACATCAGGGTGATGATCCATTGGAATTGTTGAAGTATGAAAGCCTCTAGCAGAGATAAGCACAGTAAAAATAGCAAAATGATAGT
The DNA here is from genome assembly GCA_006410635.1 of Cephalophus harveyi. Classification (NCBI taxonomy): domain Eukaryota; kingdom Metazoa; phylum Chordata; class Mammalia; order Artiodactyla; family Bovidae; genus Cephalophus; species Cephalophus harveyi. The sequence continues at coordinate 467,415 of SJYT01040030.1, forward strand.
CATTATATTTTATCCCCCATGTATTATAAGAATGATGAGAATGCACTTTGGTGGACAAACAAAAGGGGTGTCCCCCTATACATAAGGGAATGCCCTCTGCTGCAAGAGTAACGTTACTTATATTGTAGTGATTGGTGTGATGAGGCAGTTGCTCTATCCCCCCACAAGCTGGTGGGGGAAAGAAGGCAGTCTCATTAGAGCATACTTGTACTTCAGGTTCTCCCCAAGAAACAGCTCTTACAAGAGGGGGATTAGGGACATAAGCCCAATAAGTGTGTTCAGTTGCTTGCACATACATTACCTGACAGGTAACCACAGCCATCATTGCCAACAATAAATTGGTAGGATTGAGAGGTTGACCAGCGTTTGCGAGGGTTTTCTCAGCTTCCTGGGTGAGCTTTTTCAGTTGTCCCCATGTTGGAGGGGATGCAGAGCGGGTAGGGAAGGTGAAGCTCCGTTGAGCTGAAAGTTCTTTGAACTTTCGTACAAAACAGTCATCCATTGTGAATTTTAATCAGTCGAGTTGGAGCCCAAAACCTGGAATTATCAATAGATATGAAAGCATGTCCCTGCCCCAAATATATTAATGACGCTGGGAGCCAACCCTTTTCTCTATCTTTATACCAAATGGGTGTATCTAATGTCTTCTTATCTTCTTGTTCCTTTTGGAAATGTAGTTCTGCCACTGACAAATTCTTGTCACTCCATATATTTAAAAAATTTAAAGTGAGTAAAGTTCTATTCAGAATATCTTTAGGTTTTATAAATCTCTCTTGTTCCCCCTTTCTTAATTTTTTGAGATAATCACACAAGGTATGATTAGCTCTTTCAATTATAGCTTGTCCTTGACTATTGTATGGAATCCCAAAAGTATGAGTTACATGATATTGAGAAAGGAATTGGGCTAATTTTACAGATTGGTAAGCAGGTGCATTATCAGTTTTTAATTCCAGTGGTATTCCCATCACTGCAAAACAAGATAATAAATGGGTAATAACAGCATCAGCTTTCTCAGAGTGTAAGGCAGTAGCCCATTGAAAATGTGTGTATGTGTCTATAGTGTGATGGACATAATTTGTCAGCCAAAAGAATGGATGTACAGGACATCCATTTGCCAGATTTGATTAATTTGATGGCCTCTTATGTTGACACCTGGTGGGGTGGATGGCAATACAAAGGGTGCGCATATAGAGCAAGAACGGACAATGTTCTGAGCTTGTTTGAGAGTAATCACATGAGATTTTTGCAACCCCTTGGAATTAGTATGTTGCAAGTAATGTTCTTGCTTTGCTGCTTCTATAGGATAAAGTAAGGCATCTATTGTAGCATTTCCAAATGATAAAGGTCCAGGAAGGGCAGAACGTGCACGGATATGACTAAAGAAAATTAGTTCTGAACGTTTTAAGAGTAACTGTTGTACTTGATAAAATAATTTATCAATTGGTGTTTTAAGTGTTAACGGAAGAGAGACATAAGGAAGCTGTAAGCAAGAGAGAATAGCATATTGAGAATCTGAAACAATATTAATAGGAAGCTGATAAAAATCTTGCAAAGCTAGGGAAATAGCCCATAATTCGGCAGGTTGTACAGAAGAAAAGGAGTGGGGGAGAACTTTAAAGCTTTCTGGAGTCCAGTATCCAGCTGTGCTTTTGTTTGCATTGGTAAAAATAGTGGGACCCTTAACTGGAGTATTGGAAATTGGGGAGTGAGATATCATATGGTTAGATCGAAGAAAATCAATCAGCTTAGAGGAAGGATAATGATTAGAAAAGGAACCAGGATATGAAGCGAGAGAAATTTGCCAGTTTTCATTGAATTGTAGACAATGAGATATTTGAGCACTTGTTAATTGAGTCACAATTTGATAGGGTTCACGTCCTGATAATTGTAAAACATGATGGTGACCTTTCTGTATAAGAAATGCCAACTTATCCATGTAAGTAGTCAATTTCTTGGAGAAACTGTTAGGTAAGAAAACCCATTCTAGTAGTCCTTCTTCCTGAGCTATTACCCCGGATGGAGAACAGGGAGTAATGTTCTGGGATGCAGGTAAGTTAGAAAACCTTCATTAAGTCGGTGTTCTACAAATTGGAGTTCCTTCAAAGCTGAGGGGGTCAGTGTTCTGGGGCTGTCTAAAGCTGTGTCCCCTTCTAATGTGGAAAACAGATGTCACAATTGGTAAGTAGGAATTCCAAGTACAGGGCATAGCCAGTTGATATCTCCTAGTAATTTTTGAAAATCATTTAAAGTTTTCAAATGGTCTTTTTGGATTTGTAGCTTTGGGGGCGTTATTCGTTGTTGTTCCAATATGGTCCCTAAATAGGAGAAAGGGAAATCTTTTTGGATCTTTTTGGGAGCTCTTTGTAAATTATATTCTTTTAATGCCTTTTGTACCTTTAGAAAGAAATCATTGCGCTCAGCAACAGTGGGAGCAGCTAATAAGAGATCATCCATATAATGATACAAAATGTAACTGGGGCATTCCTTGTGAATAGTTTGCAAAGAACGAGCAACGGACTCTTGGCACAAGGTAGGGCTATTGATCATTCCTTGGGGTAAAACTGTCCATTGATAGTGCTTAACAGGTTGAGCACTGTTAAGGACAGGGACAGTAAAAGCAAATTTATCTCTGTCTTGCAACTGTAGAGGGATGGTAAAGAAACAATCCTTAAGATCTAATACCATTAATAACCAATTTTGAGGAATCAAGGCTGGAGACGGAAGTCCCAATTGCAATGCTCCCATGGGCTCAATGCATTTATTAACTTCCCTAAGATCTGTTAACATTCTCCATTTGCCAGATTTCTTTTTTATAACAAAAACAGGAGAATTCCATGGAGAGGTAGAGGGTTCTATATGACCAAGTTGAAGTTGCTCTTGTACTAATTGTTCCAAGGCCTCGAGCTTAATTTGAGGTAATGGCCACTGCTCAACCCATTTTGGGGTTACATTTAACCATTTTAATGGGAGCACTCGAGGAATTTGAGCAGTGGCTATTAGTTTCCCGAAGGAATGGTTATAGAAGCTCCCAGGGGGGAGAGAAGATCTCTTCCCCAAATATTGATGGGTATATTTATGATATAAAAGGTTATAAATATTGATTTCCCATCTTGAAATTGACAGTTCAGAGGATGAGCACTTTTCCATACATCAGCAATTGATCCTAATCCTGTTAACAGGAGAGGGCTTTTCTCCTTTTCCCATTCAAAGGGCCATTGTTGTGAAGATATGACGGAGACATTGGCCCCAGTATCTACTAATCCTTCAAATCTTTTTCCTTGAACATACAAGGGGACCACTGGGCAGGAGTCTTTAACAAGCATTTCCCAAAATATATGTCTCCTGGTGCTTTCAAAACCCCCTCATTCTTTGGTTAGGAATGGCATGAAAGGGATGATAAGGTAAGAGAATCAACTGGGCTACACGTTCACCAATTAATAGAGATAATGTGATAGATGTACAGGCCATGATTAAAATTTCTCCGATATAATCTGAATCAATCACTCCAGGTATAATAGTCAAACCCCTTAAGGCCGCACTGCTGTGGCCTAATATTAGGCCAAAAGTGCCCTTAGGTAATGGCCCGAAAACATTAGTCCGTAATTTATAAACTCCTCCCCCTGGGGAGAGAAGGACATTCTCTGCTAAGGGTAGATCAGCTGCTGCACTTCCTGAAGTGGCAGAATATAAATCGGACACCAGTAAATGTCCAGGTGATTTCAAGGCATCAGTAGCCTTCAAGGATTGCTGTGAAACAAAGGGGCTGCTTGAAGGTTGGAGGATAGAGATGGGGTCCCCGAAATTATCCCTGGGCCTCGGGGGCTAAGGCCCGTTGGGTAGTTTCCCAAAATGGGGTTGCCAAATTTATCTTTTTTGGAATGGCATTCATTGGTCCAGTGAAGCCCTTTGCCACACCGGTGACAGGGCCCAGGGGGTTTATTTTGTTTTATATTGTCCTGTTTTGCTTTCAATTTTTGTCAATCCTTTTTCATATGTCCAGGCTTTCCACAATGATAGCAATTTCCACCCTGTTTTGGTTTTATGGCTTGGGCCAAGGCTGCAGCAAAAACAGTAGCATTGTGCTCTGCTCCTCCCACTCCAGAGCGAGCCCTGATATACTCAGCTATAGAAGCTCCTGGGCCCTTTAAGGGGCCCAAAATACGTTTGCATTCTGGGTTAGCATTTTCAAAAGCCAGTGTCTGCAAGAGTATCTCTGAAATTTCATCACGACCAACGGCTCGCTCCATTGCTACCTGCAATCTAGCCAGGAAGTCCGTATAAGGCTCATTAGGCCCTTTCAAAGTTTTTGTGAATGAAGGTTGTGTGTGTCCTGTGGGCACGACATGACGCCAAGCCCGAAGAAAGACTTGGCATACCTGTTGCAAATCTTGATCTGAATATTGGGCCTTTTCTCTCAAGGCTCAAAATTGTCCCTCTCCCATTAATTTATCCTCCAGTGGACCTGGAGGGTTTTGCCCTTCATTTATTCGAGCCTGCTTCCAAGCCTCTTCTTCCCACCAGCTCCTTAATTGCAACCATTGGGACCCTTCAAGCACAGCTTGAGCAATTGATTCCCAATCTAAAGGAAGCACTAATTTAGTTTTTCCAATTGACTCCAGCATAGCTAAAACAAAAGGGGATTGAGGACCATATTGCGCTACGGCGGCCTTAAGATCTTTAAAAAATTTATATTCAAAAGGTAAATATTGTACATTTACCATATTGTTAGGAGCATCTTGCCGTTGAATTGGAAAAAGCTGTGGAGGATCTATAAAACCACCAGGGGGCTCAGGAATATCATCATCATAAAGCATAGGAGCCGGAAAAAAAAAGCAGCGCCCCTTCCGCCTGACATCCGGGATCTTGGAAGAAACCGGAAAGAGAGACGTGTAAGGAGGGGCGGAGGGAGTTGGAGCTCACCTCGAATCCTTTTGGTGAGTTTTCCACCACTGTTGAAATAACCGAGTCATTTTTTCCACCTTGCCATCAGCCGGTGATGAAGAGGATGACGAGGTGGAACTATCAGGCTCAGCATCAGATCCCTCTTCCCCGGACGGTGGCGCGGTAGATGTGTATAAGAGACAGGTATAAGAAATGCCAACTTATCCATGTAAGTAGTCAATTTCTTGGAGAAACTGTTAGGTAAGAAAACCCATTCTAGTAGTCCTTCTTCCTGAGCTATTACCCCGGATGGAGAACAGGGAGTAATGTTCTGGGATGCAGGTAAGTTAGAAAACCTTCATTAAGTCGGTGTTCTACAAATTGGAGTTCCTTCAAAGCTGAGGGGGTCAGTGTTCTGGGGCTGTCTAAAGCTGTGTCCCCTTCTAATGTGGAAAACAGATGTCACAATTGGTAAGTAGGAATTCCAAGTACAGGGCATAGCCAGTTGATATCTCCTAGTAATTTTTGAAAATCATTTAAAGTTTTCAAATGGTCTTTTTGGATTTGTAGCTTTGGGGGCGTTATTCGTTGTTGTTCCAATATGGTCCCTAAATAGGAGAAAGGGAAATCTTTTTGGATCTTTTTGGGAGCTCTTTGTAAATTATATTCTTTTAATGCCTTTTGTACCTTTAGAAAGAAATCATTGCGCTCAGCAACAGTGGGAGCAGCTAATAAGAGATCATCCATATAATGATACAAAATGTAACTGGGGCATTCCTTGTGAATAGTTTGCAAAGAACGAGCAACGGACTCTTGGCACAAGGTAGGGCTATTGATCATTCCTTGGGGTAAAACTGTCCATTGATAGTGCTTAACAGGTTGAGCACTGTTAAGGACAGGGACAGTAAAAGCAAATTTATCTCTGTCTTGCAACTGTAGAGGGATGGTAAAGAAACAATCCTTAAGATCTAATACCATTAATAACCAATTTTGAGGAATCAAGGCTGGAGACGGAAGTCCCAATTGCAATGCTCCCATGGGCTCAATGCATTTATTAACTTCCCTAAGATCTGTTAACATTCTCCATTTGCCAGATTTCTTTTTTATAACAAAAACAGGAGAATTCCATGGAGAGGTAGAGGGTTCTATATGACCAAGTTGAAGTTGCTCTTGTACTAATTGTTCCAAGGCCTCGAGCTTAATTTGAGGTAATGGCCACTGCTCAACCCATTTTGGGGTTACATTTAACCATTTTAGTGGGAGCACTCGAGGAATTTGAGCAGTGGCTATTAGTTTCCCGAAGGAATGGTTATAGAAGCTCCCAGGGGGGAGAGAAGATCTCTTCCCCAAATATTGATGGGTATGTTTATGATATAAATGGTTATAAATATTGATTTCCCATTTTGAAATTGACAGTTCAGAGGATGAGCACTTTTCCATACATCAGCAATTGATCCTAATCCTATTAACAGGAGAGGGCTTTTCTCCTTTTCCCATTCAAAGGGCCATTGTTGTGAAGATATGACGGAGACATCGGCCCCAGTATCTACTAATCCTTCAAATCTTTTTCCTTGAACATACAAGGGGACTACTGGGCAGGAGTCTTTAACAAGCATTTCCCAAAATATATGTCTCCTGGTGCTTTCAAAACCCCCTCATTCTTTGGTTAGGAATGGCATGAAAGGGATGATAAGGTAAGAGAATCAACTGGGCTACACGTTCACCAATTAATAGAGATAATGTGATAGATGTACAGGCCATGATTAAAATTTCTCCGATATAATCTGAATCAATCACTCCAGGTATAATAGTCAAACCCCTTAAGGCCGCACTGCTGTGGCCTAATATTAGGCCAAAAGTGCCCTTAGGTAATGGCCCGAAAACATTAGTCCGTAATTTATAAACTCCTCCCCCTGGGGAGAGAAGGACATTCTCTGCTAAGGGTAGATCAGCTGCTGCACTTCCTGAAGTGGCAGAATATAAATCGGACACCAGTAAATGTCCAGGTGATTTCAAGGCATCAGTAGCCTTCAAGGATTGCTGTGAAACAAAGGGGCTGCTTGAAGGTTGGAGGATAGAGATGGGGTCCCCGAAATTATCCCTGGGCCTCGGGGGCTAAGGCCCGTTGGGTAGTTTCCCAAAATGGGGTTGCCAAATTTATCTTTTTTGGAATGGCATTCATTGGTCCAGTGAAGCCCTTTGCCACACCGGTGACAGGGCCCAGGGGGTTTATTTTGTTTTATATTGTCCTGTTTTGCTTTCAATTTTTGTCAATCCTTTTTCATATGTCCAGGCTTTCCACAATGATAGCAATTTCCACCCTGTTTTGGTTTTATGGCTTGGGCCAAGGCTGCAGCAAAAACAGTAGCATTGTGCTCTGCTCCTCCCACTCCAGAGCGAGCCCTGATATACTCAGCTATAGAAGCTCCTGGGCCCTTTAAGGGGCCCAAAATACGTTTGCATTCTGGGTTAGCATTTTCAAAAGCCAGTGTCTGCAAGAGTATCTCTGAAATTTCATCACGACCAACGGCTCGCTCCATTGCTACCTGCAATCTAGCCAGGAAGTCCGTATAAGGCTCATTAGGCCCTTTCAAAGTTTTTGTGAATGAAGGTTGTGTGTGTCCTGTGGGCACGACATGACGCCAAGCCCGAAGAAAGACTTGGCATACCTGTTGCAAATCTTGATCTGAATATTGGGCCTTTTCTCTCAAGGCTCAAAATTGTCCCTCTCCCATTAATTTATCCTCCAGTGGACCTGGAGGGTTTTGCCCTTCATTTATTCGAGCCTGCTTCCAAGCCTCTTCTTCCCACCAGCTCCTTAATTGCAACCATTGGGACCCTTCAAGCACAGCTTGAGCAATTGATTCCCAATCTAAAGGAAGCACTAATTTAGTTTTTCCAATTGACTCCAGCATAGCTAAAACAAAAGGGGATTGAGGACCATATTGCGCTACGGCGGCCTTAAGATCTTTAAAAAATTTATATTCAAAAGGTAAATATTGTACATTTACCATATTGTTAGGAGCATCTTGCCGTTGAATTGGAAAAAGCTGTGGAGGATCTATAAAACCACCAGGGGGCTCAGGAATATCATCATCATAAAGCATAGGAGCCGGAAAAAAAAAGCAGCGCCCCTTCCGCCTGACATCCGGGATCTTGGAAGAAACCGGAAAGAGAGACGTGTAAGGAGGGGCGGAGGGAGTTGGAGCTCACCTCGAATCCTTTTGGTGAGTTTTCCACCACTGTTGAAATAACCGAGTCATTTTTTCCACCTTGCCATCAGCCGGTGATGAAGAGGATGACGAGGTGGAACTATCAGGCTCAGCATCAGATCCCTCTTCCCCGGACGGTGGCGCGGTAGCCGCCGCAGCACCACTTGCAGCAGCAACTTTGTTCTCTGCCCGGAACTTCCTCATATATAACTTCTGACTTGGTGGATTTTGTTTCACTATCTGTAGATAGTAAAGTGAAAGCCTGTGTAATAGCATTACACAGGGTCCACAATTTCAAAGGAATTATGTTACCCTTTTGATGTTGCCGACGCAACTCCTTTTGTACTGTTTTCCAGTCTTTTAAGTTCAATTGTACTTTTGTTTGACACTGAAACCAATAGCAATATTCCACGAGGTGGAATAACTCCGACAAACGGCGACTGGATGCCTTAACCCTGATGGAGTGGAGAAGCCCTTTGACTAACTCCCTTTGCTGATGGGGAGTTCCCCATAATTTTTCCGAAAGTTCCCCTGCCCTGGATCTATAATCCCTGAGGGGTACTCACCCTTTCAGTTTTGCTCGAGCCCCACGTTGGGCGCCAGATGTAGTGAGCGAAATGACAAAGAGACACAGACACATAAAGGACAGACAAATACACAACTCCGGCTGGAGGAACAAATCTGTGCAAGCCCCCTTGGGGTTTATTTTTACAGTCCAGTTCTGGGAAGCAATCCAAGAAGTGGAGCACTGCATTCTTTTACCATATAAGTACAAAATTACGATTTTAGCACAGAGGGAGGAAGTGACCTTCACATGTTTACTAAGAAGCCTGTCCAGAACCCCAGCTTCTTCCTACTCATCATGGAGGGCATGAGACTCCTCATATGTGAGCGGGTCCTTAACCCCTAGGGGTTCGTGTACAGGCTCCTTGGCAGGGTACCTTGTATGCAAGCATGCCCCTGCCCAGGCAGGAAGCCCCGTGTGCGGGCACGTTCCTGCCTCCCTATCTGATCCCCACTCTCAAGCCACTGCTGGTCTCCCACAGACTGGTTGGATCTCCTTGCAGTCCAAGGTACTCTCAAGAGTCTTCTCCAACACCACAGTTCAAAAGCATCAATTCTTCAGCACTCAGCCTTCTTCACAGTCCAACTCTCACATCCATACATGACCACAGGAAAAACCATAGCCTTGACTAGATGGACCTTAGTCGGCAAAGTAATGTAGTCTGCTACCTCAGTAGTCTGCTTTTGAAAATACTGTCTAGGTTGGACATAACTTTTCTTCCAAGGAGTAAGCGTCTTCTAATTTCATGGCTGCAGTCACCATCTGCAGTGATTTTGGAGCCTAAAAAAATAAAGTCTGGCACTGTTTCCACTGTTTCCCCATCTATTTCCCATGAAGTGATGGGACCAGATGCCATGATCTTCGTTTTCTGAATGTTGAGCTTTAAGCCAACTTTTTCGCTCTCCTCTTTCACTTTCATCAAGAGGCTTTTGAGTTCCTCTTCACTTTCTGCCATAAGGGTGGTGTCATCTGCATATCTGAGGTTATTGATATTTCTCCCAGCAATCTTGATTCCAGCTTGTGTTTCTTCCAGTCCAGCATTTCTCATGATGTACTCTGCATAGAAGTTAAATAAGCAGGGTGACAATATACAGCCTTGACGTACTCCTTTTCCTATTTGGAACCAGTCTGTTGTTCCATGTCCAGTTCTAACTGTTGCTTCCTGGCCTGCATACAGATTTCTCAAGAGGCTAAATAATAGGGAACAATATCCAACTTTTGGGGTTATGAGAAACTGGCTCTAAGCCAAGATTTTTAAACAATATTTATGTTGGAGAAATTTCTCCACATTTGAAACATATCTCACAAACTTTTTGCTTAGCATCTTTCCCATGATCTTAGCTGGACTTTTCCCAGAGTCTCATTTTATTGTAACTAGAGTCTGAAAGTATTCACACCTTGAACATGTAAAATAAATTTGGGAAAAATTGGTGGTAGCCTGCAAAAGAGAGGAAAGATTTTCTCCTACTATGATTAACCTTGGGTTAAATTTTTAAATTTTGATGTATGTTTAATACATTCATCAGCTAAATCTCAAGTTGCTGAAGAAATCAATAACACACTAATTTTGCACATAAAAATATTTCCCATCAGAATATGTATTATAACTATTACACAGATCTGTCCTTTAACTAGGAATCAAGGAACATATCATACAGAGGCTCTGCATAATGCATTCATAGTAGTTAAGGTAAGAACTGGATGGGTGCCTGTGTTGGATCGACCCAAATAATACTGTGTGAGTGTGTTTGCTTAGTCATGTATGACTCTGTAGCCCACCAGGCTCCTCTGTTCATGGAATTCTCCTGGCAAGGATTCTGGAGTGGGTTGCCATTTCCTACTCCAGGTGAATTTCCTGATCCAGGGATCAAATCTGTGTCTCTTGCATCTCCTGCACTGGCAGGCCAATTCTTTACAAACTGCACCACCTGGGGAGCCCACAAATAATATTACCTAGCACCCTGTTCACATCTAAGGAATAAAATGCACTGTGTCCTCTTCCCTGGAGAGGCTGAAGAAAAACGCTTTCTGAGTAGAGTGAGAGCTATCTGGGAAAATTAAAAAAAATAAAACAAGTTAGAAAATTCACAAAGTGATGATTTTAATTGGAAATTTAAATGTGCCAGGTGGCAGAGATCTCTTGGGTAGAGATAACTACTTTTAAAGAGCATTTTATGTTTAGAAAGAACAGAATATTTAAAGGCCAGTTGAATAACTTTGATGAAACAAGTAATTTCACTTACAGGAACTAAAATATTCTGATCTTCTCTAGTGAGAAAAATCAGCAACATCTCAAGTAAGAAAGGTAAATATGAAAATAATTATAGTAAGGTTTAATTCTTATTTTAAATTTAAAATTAATAATTTACACATTAAAATGTGTAAGTTATAAATTTTAACATGGTAGCAAATGTTTTGGTTTATTAAAGCAACTTCTATA
>SJYT01040030.1:479258-490374 GCA_006410635.1 Cephalophus harveyi
TATTTTATATAGCATTGGAAATAATTTTATTCAAGTAATGGGTGAAATTGCTCATGCTAAATGTTTTTATTCATAAAATGATAAGGGTTAAAATTCTATTCTTTTGTATATTAATCTCTTCTCCCTTTTCAGATTGACAACTTTAAAAGTGTCTGTTCCTTTTCTCAATTTCAAAATCAAATAATGAACACCATATTAAGTAAACAAGCATTTTCTAGGTTCTATATTGTTCCCAAATAAGAAAATAATCTCAGTCCTTTGATCCCAGATCATGTAATATCAGTGGGAAAATAAAAGGTAAATGAAAGGAATAAGCCAAATTGCAACATTGTGTGCTACAAAGTCATGTGTGTTCTCCCTATTAGTTCTACAGAGTTGAGGTGATAATATTATTGAAATCATTGGCAGAAAATTCTTGGGGAATTCACATCTAAGAGTCTGGGATTTTTATAACACTGTGATGATTGTTTTAATATCTTATTTCATTCCCTCATTAACCATGTGATACAAAGTCAAGGTAAATTAGAGAGCAGTTTTTCATAGTGGTAAAACAGAGAGTGAAATTTAGAAGAATAATATTTAGTTTTAATGACAAAAATAATAGCGAGCTTTTGAAAAGACTTTCTATGAATGCCAAAACATCTTTAATTTGCTTTACATGTATCAAATGGATTAATTCATATAGCAATCCTAACTATTGGTACAACTGCTAGTCAGTTTTACAGCCAAGTGATCTACGGCACAGGAAGATTAAGCAGTTTGCATTGTCACACAGCTGGCAAGTGAAGCCATGATTCGATTGCAGGCCATCTTGTCAGGATTGTAGCTTTTGTCCTTGACACTATGTTTAGACTATGCTTGCATGGAAAAAACTTTGAAACATAAATGATGGGGAAATGAGAAGCAGGGCTGGGAGTCATGTTGAGTCAAGTGATGCCTGTAGTACAATATTTAAGGAGGCAGTCACTTTAACAATGGTGCAATGCAGAGTCAGCCCTGAAACTAAGTGCATGCTCTGAGATTCTGTACTCAGAATGAGAGGAGTCTCATTCCTTATTTAGCTAAGACTGTATTCTACTCCTGGTTCTGATGAAAGGAAAAAAATGTAAAAATGTAATCATGAATAAGTAACTAACTCTACCAAAAACAATTTTTCTAGGGAGTGTGTTATAACCCTGGCAACTAAAGATTTAAGAACATTGTACCTTATTAATAATTATAATTATAGGACCATAGCTTATAGAAAAACATATTAAAAGTGATAGGTAATTTTATCAATAATATAATATTTAATCATCTCAAATAAGAAAGCAAACAGAAAATTTAAACAAATAATATAACAGATGACAAATAACAGAGCTAGGATTCAAACTTAAGTATGATTTAAAACATAGGCACTGATTTGCAATCACAGAACCAATGTGCAAATGATCAATGTATCCATCATTGTTAAATCTCAATATCCTAGCTCAAGAAAAGTGAGTTTAGAAACTGTTATCTGAATTATTATTAATATTTTTTGAAGAACAACAAAATATCAGAGATGCACACAGAGCACAGGGTAAACCATGACAGAAAGTATATTACACAGCTAGTGAACACATTCCAGGTGACCCCTGTTTTCCCAGAGTGACCCTCTGTCTGTGTCTATTCCCACACAACTTTTCCAGAATAAAACCTTCTTATAGCCCCCACATAGTATCTTATTGAAATATACGTATTTTATTCCCCTATGTACAATAAAATAAAATATTCTCTCATTTTTATGGTAAACTGCCTAATAATGTGAATTGTATATAAGAACATGTATAATCAAGATCATCAAGTGATGGGAGGGAAATGAAGAGTTGAAATATGTAGCTAAAAATATATAAGGAAGATAATTTCTGTTATATTAATAGTTCTACTGAAGTATGTAAAGAAAAGTTATAGAGAAATGCAATAAAATTGCCAAAAAATGTAAATATTTAAGGGAATTCCCTAGCAGTCCAATGATTAGGACTCTGTACTTTCGCTGCCATGAGCCTGAGGTTCCTTCTCTGATTGGGGTACTAAGATTCCACAAGCCATGAGACACAGCCACAAAATAATATAAGAATTTATAACTGAGATCACGTAGCAACACTGAGGGTCTATCTTGAATAATTATCAATTTGTCCAGTGCCTGTGCCAATCAGAGCATTTGGGGCTTCCCTGGTGGCTCAGCTGATAAAGAATCTGCATGCAATGCAGGAGACTGGGGTTTGATCCCTGGGTGGGGAAGATCCCCTGGAGAAGGGAATGACAACCCGCTCCAGTATTCTTGCCTAGGAAATCCCATGGACAGAGGAGCCTGGTGAGCTACAGTCCATGGGATCAGAGAGTCAGACATGACTGAACGACTAACGCTTTAACTTTTTTGACTTTGGACTGTATTTGGAAAGAACGTCCTAAAAGATATTTCAAGGGAGAGTGTATGGTGGTAACACATGGATTATAAACTGAGAAAGGAGAAATGCATAAATAATAAAATTCTTAAATTAGAAACAATTGCATTGATCATGAAAATCAATCTGGATATCCTGATACAATTTATAAAACAGGCCCTGATCCCTGAGGGTAAAATAAAAAGCAGATAATACATTTCTGCCTTTTCACAGATGGAACACCAAGAAACTGCACCAGAAGGTAATCTGACTAAATTGATGGAATTTGTTCTCCTGGACTTTGCTGATGTTCCTCATCTCCAGAGGTTTTTATCTGGACTGTTCTTACTCATCTATATAATTATCTTGATGAGCAATGGCATCATATTTCTGATAACAAAACTAGACCCTGGTCTCCAGACCCCCATGTATTTTTTTCCTTGGCAATTTTTCCCTTTTGAAAATATGCTATGTGTCTGTTACACTCCCTAGAATGCTCACGAGTATTTTGGACACAAAAATTTAGTTGCTTGTGCCACACAAATGTGCTTCATTCTTATACTTGGGGCCACTGAGTGCTTCTTTCTGGCCGTGATGGCCTATGATCACTACACGGCCATTTGTAGCCCTCTGCACTATCCTCTAGTCATGAACTACAAGGTGTGTATCCAGTTAGTGGCTGGCTCCAGAATCAGTGGAATACCAATCCAAATAGGCCAGACATGCCAGATTTTCTCTCTGCCCTTTTGTGGTTCTAACCTCATCAACCACTTCTGTGACATCCCTCCCATACTCAAGCTGGCCTGTGGGGACAGTTTTCTGAATGAAATGTTGGTCTTCACAGTTGCTGTGCTGTTTATTTTGGTTCCATTTCTGTTGATACTTGTTTCCTATGGCAAAATCATCTCCACAATCCTTAAATTGCCATCAGCCACAAGTTGGGGTAAAGCCTTTTCCACCTGTTCCTCTCATCTTATGGTTGTGGTGTTGTTCTTCAGATCAGGCCTTGTCACATATTTAAGACCCAAGACCCAAAGCTCAGCAGGAACTGGCAAAGTGCTTTCTCTCTTCTACATGATTGTGATACCTGTGTTTAACACCATGATGTACAGTCTAAGGAACAAGGATGTCATGATGGTACTGAGACAATGGCCATGCATATACCTTAGTTCATTGAAAAACTGACTTGTATTTCAGAAGTTGATTTTTTATATATTTGTTATAAATTTCCAATATTTATCTTAAACTCAATTTATCTGTCTATAAAGTGATAGTTATTACTGAAATAAAAATTACTTGTAACACTGAGAAACCTTTCTGTCTCCAGTTATATAGTTGTGTATGGGTCAACAAATAGCAAGTCATTCACTTGGGAATTCTATAACCATATTGTGAAATGTTCTCTTGTAGTAAGAACTTTAGACAAGAATTGCTATAATAGGCCCAGTTGTAACACAGACTCAGCTATATCACTTATCTGAAAGCATATTATTCTGTTCCATAGAAATTTTAAAAACTAAGTTAGTAATGGACATTAATTAAAATGTTATGTATAGTTTGGCCTAGCAATTATTCTACAGAGAAATAATTTCTTAGAGTGAAAAGTGCCTCTCATTGGGAATGTGGTTTAATAAAAGATGTTGCACAATGATTTTAGCAATTATTAGATGTCATTTACGTGCATATCAGATTAAACCCATAAATATGATTTGTTGAGTTGATAAAAGATATTATTGAAATCTTTACATATAATAAGATGAGCTTGGAAAAAGTGATGGCAATATTCACAAGTCCTGTTTTTTTTTTAATATATTTTCCTAGAGATGATAGTGGGGATAGGAAATTAGGGGAAAAGACAAAGATTTAAATTTTTGTAAAAGTAAATATCTGCTAGAAAAGCACAAGTATTGTACACCTTAAACCTTACATACATACACATATTAGAAACAGTCAATACAAAAATAATGATCATTAATTATGGAAATCACAGAGTAAATCATTTTATTTTTCCCTTTGTTTTATTGAAATTGTGCAGTTTATTACAATAAGCTTGTGCTATTCAGGTAACCAAAATAACAAACAATAAATTTGTATTCATTCTGGATAAGGAAAATCACAATTGTTAGTTTTGTGTGCTATTTCTGTAGTTATATAATTTTCAGAATTCCATGTATATATAACAATCCTTCATATAGACAGGCAACAGATCATTGCAGAAACATGACCTGTCACCAGTACTCAAAGTTAAAAAATATGATGAAGTTTGAACCATTGCTTTTAAAGTTTATTCCCATAAAAATATATGTCCATTTTGTTCACATTTATATGGAGCTGGCTATTTCCAGATGGATAGGGAGGTGCAATATCACTTTTCGCTTGGGAGAAAGCAACCAGATGACATGTGACCAATTTTGATAATAAAGTGAAAAGGAAAAACCAACTCTTACTCAGAACCAAGTAAACAATAAATCACCAAGATTCTCAGATAATACAGCCATCATAAACTACTAAAATCTAATGGAAACGATTGAATACAGGGGAGGTTAAAAGAAAGAGAACTACAACAACAGCAACAACAAAATTCCAGGAAAATTTTTAGGCAGAAGTTGAATAAATCCTGAAACTATTATATATTGAAAAGATTGAGGCAGAAATTAAGATATCCTCTCTTTTTTCTCTCCCTCCTGCCTAATTAAAAAAAAAAAAAAACTTTTTTAGAGAGAAGAGATAACTAACAGGGGGTGGACAACATTTAAAAAATATTGACATATAGAACAGATGTGACTGGATCTCTCTCCTTTTATAGAGAAGGGCAAATAGGAGTGATATCTTGGAGTGTTATGACTTTTTTGGGTAGATAATGAAGTTCCACAAGCTAAGAATGTCAGTGGACAGCTTCAGCAATTATTTTCTCTTTGGCTCGGCAACTAACAAACCATATCTAAACTAGTTACCACATTCAGTGGTAATAGCTTGCCAAAAATCTTTATCTGTATCACTTGTTTTTAAAACACAATGAATGTGTGCAAATACTACCACTGCTTTGTAAATTATAAATATCTTTACTAGCAAGATAATCCTCTGCTATTACTTTGCATTGCACTATTTCCAGAACAAGTCACTTATATAATTCTGAGAAACTAAGCATACAAAATTTTATTATTTAGAAACACAAAAACACATATTCATTTACATAAGTATACATGCTTGTCTGTGTGTGTCTGTGTGTGTACTTTAGGAGAATATTGCTCTTGTGGACTGAAGTCAACTGACAACAAAGGATGGTAAGGTAAATCATACGTGCAAAATCTTTCCAAGATTGATAGCCTGAATTGGGGAAAGTGAAAAGTGAATATGTCTTCATTGTGCATCTGGATTGTATTAGTAGCTATGGATTCTTTGCTAGAAAAGAATATTCAGGGAATAATGGCAGACATCTTCTCTTTCTTTCCTTCTTTTAAAGGTATCTGCATATTTATATTTATATAGGTATCATACATATAATTGTTTCTTGGAATAGTGTTTTGCTATATGTAACTGTTATATTGATATGTTTCTTTAGCTGTGACATGAAAGCATGTAAGCTTATTTCACTACCATATAATTAGTACAGAGAACATATATGGAAATAGAATAATAGAATTGGAAGATAAAGAGAAGGTGAACAGATGGTCTAAGGGAAGAGTTGGAAAGATATAAATTATGAAACAAACTTTTAGAGAGATTATGTTGAAATTTCAAAAAGGAAGATGATTGAGATTTGCCATAATAAGCTTTACACATAAAAGATATACATATTTATATATGTACATTTGTATTTTGTGTTTAGAGGATTTAGATAGATGATACATAGATTAAAAAGAGTTTGTGTATGTGCATGCAATAACACAAATGTGAACTTTTCTAGGTGGATTCATTGAAGTAATTATATTTATAATGATTAAGGTTGTCATATATGGCCTTCCCCAGTGGCTCAGCATTAGAGAATCTGCCTGAAGTGCAGGAGGGAGATGTGGGTTTGATCCCTGGATTGGAAAGATACCTTGGAGAAGGGCATGGCAACCCATTCCAGTATTCTTGCCAGGAGAACCCCATAGAGAGAGGAGCCTGGCTGCGTACAGTCCATAGGGTGGCACAATCAGACACAACTGAAGTGACTTAGCATGCACACACAAGGTTGTCATATATATATATATATTTGTTGCTATTCAGTCACTCAGTTGTGTCTGGCTCTTTGTGAGCCCATGGAGTGCAGCACACCAGGCTTCCCTGTCCTGCACAATCTCCCGGAGCTTGTTCAAACTCATGTCCATAGAATTGGTGATGCCATCAACCATCTTATTCTCTGTCGCCCCCTTCTCCTCCTGCCTTCAATCTTTCCCAGCACCAGGGTCTTTTCTAATGAGTTGGCTCTTTGCATCAGGTGGCCAAAGTATGGGAGCTTTAGCTTCAGCATCAGTCCCTTCAATGAATATTCAGGATTGATTTCCTTTAGGACTGAATGGTTTGATCTTCTTGCAGTCCAAAGTACTCTCAAGAGTCTTCTCCAACACCACAGTTTAAAAGCATCAATTGTTTGGCACTCAGCCTTCCTTATAAAATGTGTCTTTGAGCATCATTATTCTGTGACAGCCAACATATTTGACAAAACAGAGAATCAATTAATAACTGCCTCATATATTGCATTCCCATACTGAAAGTATGTGTAAACATTAGCAAACCACTGAATATCTTAGATCAAATAAAAAGAGAAAGAGCCTTGAGATAACGTCTGTCCTTTTCTTTCAAGTGAGGTCTCATTTAGAATTGTAAGTAAAATCAAATGACTAACAAAAAACTATCTACTCTCACCCCAAATCAAATCATTCCCCAGGAACTGACAAAATACTCTCTGTTTCCTACACTTGGAAACACATACACAATGTGTATGACACATTGTGATAAAGAATGATAGATGACAATGAAAAACATTTTAGGAAAAAATAGTTAATGAATTAAAGAATGTTTCTAGAATCTTGAAAATCAAGTGATGAGAATCAAGAAAGAAAAGGAGATAGAAGAATATGTGTTCTATGGAAATTCAGTGCAAAATTAAATGTTCCAGGACAGCAAATAGTGGCAGGTGCTGTAAGCCAAGGATAAGGACAGGTATTTATTCATGGATGCATATCATGAGACACCAAGGCAGAATGAACTCTGCCTGAAGGTTTAAGAAGGCAGGGAAGCATGAAGGTTGTTGTAAGAGAATTTGTATTAATAATATTGTTAAAAATAATTTCAATATTTAAATGAGTAGCTTTTATTCTATGGAAAACTAGATGTTGGCAAATGGTTCCTTCTCCAAGATTTTTAAAATGTCCAAAAAGACTTCTTGAATCCAAGATATTGTGTTCATTGCTTTGACGTAATTAATGATAGTAGGCATTATTACTATTTTATAGACAGAGAAATTGATACAAAAAGAACAGTTGAGATACTTGAGAATGCACAGATTATAATAAATTCAAAACAAAAATCAGTTATCTTAATTATAGGACTGATACTGTTTCATTTCATTACAATTTGCTTATCTAAGAGGTAAGGCAAAGACTTACTATTGTTGCTCAGTCTCAAAGTCATGTCCAACTGTTTGTGACCCCATGGACTGTAGTATGCCCGGCTCCTCTGTCTTCCACTGTCTCCCAGAGCTTGCTCAAGTTCATGTCCATTGAGTCCATGATGCTATCTAATTATCTCATCCTCTGCCACCTCCTTTTCCTTTTGCCTTCAATCTTTCCCAGCATCAGGGTCTTTTCCAGTGAGTTGGTTCTTTGCATCAGGTGGCCAGTATTGGAACTTCAAATTTAGCATCAGTCCTTCCAATGACTATTCAGGGTTGATTTCCTTTAGGACTGACTGGTTTGACCTCCTTGCATCCAAGAGACTTCTTTAGCATCACAGTTTGAAAGGGAAATAATAGCACTCCCATAACTTATATCTTCACTTTCTTTATCACCATCAGTAATGTGTTCAGTTTTTTTCACATAAAAAACAGATGAAGTAGGTTAAGATATTTACACTCATGTGTGCCATGTGCATACTCGGTCACTCAGTCATGTCTGACTCCTGCTAACCCATGGACTATATAGCCCCCTAGGCTACTTTGTCCATGGCATTTTTCATGCAAGAATATTGCAATGAGTTGCCATTTACTTCTCCAGGAGATCTTCCTGACCCAGGAATTGAACCTGCATCTCCTTCATTGGCAGGCAAATTCTATGCTAAAGAACCACCTGGGAATCCCCATAAACCCTAGAAAAATAAAAATCCAAATTTATAAATCAAGTGTTATAATTAAACTGTTAGCTCTTTTAAAGAGAAATTAATCTGAAGGAACAAAATCTACAAATTAAGCCTATAAAGTGACATTATCATTAGATAAATAATTGATGTTGTCTACAATTATTAGTAATAATTTTTAGTTATAGAGACTGAGTATCCCTTGAGTTACACATTTGAAAGAAAGAAGCAGGTGTATAGTGAAGTGTTGATAAATTTTCTCTTTTTTCTTTCTTGTTAGGATATTTATGATGGATTAATTCTTGATTTTATCTGTACCCTTTGGTTAATTTCATATATATTACTGAAAGATCAACTGGTAAAGGTTAGTTATACTAATTTAAATAGAGCTTATAGGCAGGCAGTGTTAGGCATTTTTATGTATATATTACTATTTGTGATATTAAGTAATTGTGTGTGAATCTTTGTTTGGAAAGTGAAAGTCACTCAGTCATGTTGGATTCTTTGCAACCCCATAGACTATACAGTCCATGGAATTCTCCAGGCCAGAATAGGTTCTTTCCCTTCATCAGGGGGTGTTCCCAATGCAGGGATTGAACCCAGGTCTCCTGTATTGTGGGCAGATTCTTTATCAGCTGAACCATAAGGGGAGCCCAAGAATACTGGAGTGGGTAGCCTATCCCTTCTCCAGGGTATCTTCCTGACCCTGGAATTGAACGGGGGTCTCCTGCATTGCAGGTGGATTCTTTAACAACTGAGCTACCAGGGAAGCTCTGAATTTTCATCTAAATTATTAATCTGTTCCTTGATCTGAAGTGTAAAAAAAGAATCCATACATAGATTTTCTTTTTCATTGCAACTTTGTTAATTCAAGTAAGCTCTAGTAAAGATTCTAAGTAGGAAATGCATTTTGGAAATTGGTATGACACACAGTAATGAAAGCAGTATGACAGCGCTGACAAATGTTTGATATTCAATTTTTATCACTCTTGGAAGAAGTGGGAAGAAAAGATCCAGATATTCAGCTCCCTCTGGTTACACATGGTACAATTTTCTTAGTTTATACTGAGAAAGTGGATGCAATGAATGGTTTTCATTCTATTTTTAAATTATTGTTCACAAACATATGACTTATAATTTAGTCTTGTGTTCATTCCTCATCACATATCTAATAAAAAATCTCCCATGAGAAATGAATGTGTCACAAATACAAATGGCAGTACCAGCATATTTGTAAATAATTTATCAGTTATCAAGGCAAAGTATATTTTTTCTACACATTTTAAGCAAAATTCTAGCGATTTACTTATCTGAAAGTGTTAGAGTTGGGTAAATATAAAATGGCTATTAAAAAGTGGATTTGTCTTAAAAAATCATTTCTGGATAAAAGTGGTAAATAAAACAATTTGTTATCAAAATTAAAATATATAATAAGAACAAAAAAATAAAACACAATTATTAAATGTTCTTATTTAAAATGTAGTCAAACTGACTTCAGCAGAAAACCCAAAATACATAATTGTAAATGACAACATAATAATTGGGAATAATTACACTATCAGTGAACATGGGAAGAGTGAAATTAAATAATATTTCTGTGAGCCCTCTGAGACAAACATTAAAAAGTGGCCTTTCACATCTTTGCAGTGTTTTCTTAAGCAAAAGTTTTTTCAAAGCTAAAACCACATCCTTATTCCTAAAACTGTATCAGTTCAGTTCAGTTCAGTTCAGTCGCTCAGTCGTGTCCGACTCTTTGCAACTCCATGAATCACAGCATGCCAGGCCTCCCTGTCCATCACCAACTCCCAGAGTTCACACAGACTCACGTCCGTTGAGTCATTGATGCCATCCAGCCATCTCATCCTCAGTCGTCCCCTTCTTCTCCTGCCCCTAATCCCTCCCAGCATCAGAGTCTTTTCCAATGAGTCAACTCTTCACATTAGGTGGCCAAAGTACTGGAGTTTCAACCTCAGCATCATTCCTTCCAAAGAAATCCCAGGGTTGATTTCCTTCAGAATGGACTGGTTGGATCTCCTTGCAGTCCAAGGGACTCTCAAGGGTCTTCTCCAGCACCACAGTTCAAAAGCATCAGTTCTTCGGTGCTCAGCCTTCTTCACAGTCCAACTCTCACATCCATACATGACCACAGGAAAAACCATAGCCTTGACTAGACGGACCTTAGTCGGCAAAGTAATGTCTCTGCTTTTGAAAATGTTATCTAGATTGGTCATAACTTTTCTTCCAAGTAGTAAGCGTCTTTTAATTTCATGACTGCAATCACCATCTGCAGTGATTTTGGAGCCCCCAAAAGTAAATTCTGACACTGTTTCCACTGTTTCTCCATCTATTTCCCATGAAGTGATGGGACCGGATGCCATGATCTTCGTTTTCTGAATGTTGAGCTTTAAGCCAACTTTTTCACTCTCCTCTTT
>SJYT01040030.1:499581-524188 GCA_006410635.1 Cephalophus harveyi
GGAATGATGCTGAAGCTGAAACTCCAGTACTTTGGCCACCTCATGCGAAGAGTTGACTCATTGGGAAAAACTCTGATGCTGGGAGGGATTGGGGGCAGGAGGAGAAGGTGACGACCGAGGATGAGATGGCTGGATGGCATCACGGACTTGATGGACGTGAGTCTGAGTGACCTCTGGGAGATGGTGATGGACAGGGAGGCCTGGCGTGCTGCGATTCATGGGGTCGCAAAGAGTAGGACATGACTGAGCGACTGAACTGAAAGGTTTCCACAAGTCAGAAACCAGCAGCTATGCTATGAGATTTTAGAAAAGTATTTTTGATGAGGTTGAGTCTAGATTAAGTATAGTTTGGATGGGATTTGAATAATTGCAATATATCTTACATTATAAATGATTTTGCATTGATAATTCCATTGATTATTAACAAAATGTTCCATTTGACAAAAAAAAAAAAGTCGAAGCTAAAAATGATTTTAGTAAATGTGGAACACTGTTCTCAATATCAAATTCTGTTATTCTTGATTTTTCTGGCTTTTTTTTTTTTTTTGGCACCTTAGATTCAGTATGATTTTCTTTCTTTCTTTCTTTCCTTTTTTTAAAAATGTATTAACCTACTTGAATCGTAGGAAGAATTGAGAGACAGGACCAAAGAAGAGAATACCTTACATAAATGTCAGATACAATAGAGAGAATCAAGCAGGTGGAATTTTCTGAACGTAGGTGTATGATGTAAGCCAGTCTAAAACGATTGGGAATTAGTTAAAAAATTTTTTTTTAATCAATGTTCCAGTAATATACCCTACATTGAATTAAATAGATAAATGTTATTAGCTTTCTTTTTCTAAGTCACAGAATTCCTCAGGAAGCCCACATTTTTGATGGACTGTTGCTTCTGCCCCATGTGTGTCTACATTTCTGTAGCTGAAATGTTGATCATTCATTGTGACTTAAAACACTTAGAATATGGATATAGGTGTGCCTCTGCTTTGCAGTGACTGTTTCCATGGGCTTCCAAATTAATTAACACATACCATGAGAGCTATGTGTGACATACTGAAAATAATAATATAATGATATTTTGCAAAAGTAAGTGAAAAGAGTGCAATTTCTAAATACACACACACTCACACACGGACATATATGCAGAGAAGGCATGGTTGAGCTATACCAGGAGGGAATGGTGGTCAGTTTGAATTTTGGGTAAGTACCCTTGCTTACACATTGAGGACTATTTTGACAAAGCAAGCAAGTTGGTTCATCTTAATTATTAATTCAAGAAGTTAGTAAATCACTTTTTGTGGAAGAAACATAATACACATTGCATACAAAGATACACTGATGATCAAAAGCTTAAAATCTAGATATAGCAAAGAAAAAAGATGACTTAAAGATGGACAGTCTCAACCCAAGGCTTTCACATGCATGAACTAACACTCATATAAGGGAAAAAACAAAACAAAACAAAAAACCCAATTAATTAATTAAATGTATTCAGCAGAATTGTTGCCATTATTGAAGTCCTTTGTAATTTAGGAGGCTCTGAGATAGCTATTGTGGTGGATGTATTTCTTAAAATAAGTGTGTAACAGGTGAACTTTCTAGTTTGAATGCTTTAATGAATATAAATGCTAGATAAACATGCCTCTTACCCTTATGAGAGTTCCTGGACAGGAAGACTAGCTTAGAATTCTTTGTCTTTGAGTAGAAAAATCTGAATAAAAATTATGAATGCTGAATTTGTAGACACTATATTGAAATACACAGTTTTAAAAATTAAATACCATTCAAAAATATTGAGTGGTTAGCTGATGAATTTTGTTTTATAATAAAATAGCTAAATATGCAGAATGTCAAAGTTAAAAAGACGTTGGAAATACAACTGAAAAAAAAATCTCATAAAAAATTAACTATATGTATCCCTAAAACTATTTTATATTGCTTAAGACATTTAAAAGACAAAAAAAATTTTTTTTGAATTTATAATGAAAAACAGAATGGAGAGGTGAAAAGAATGACACATAAAATGCAAATGAGATGTGTATAAGAGACAGTTACAGTACCTGGTGTTATAGGTTTGGTTTTTATAGGAAATGGAAAAATAGAAAGTTGCAACATCCTGTTTTATAAATAAGAAGACAAGAACTAGTGAAAGTGAAATAATAGTACCTTTGATTGGATTATTCCCACAGATGAAATATGGAGGCAAAAAACAACATACCCAAAGTGATGGAATTTGTATTCCTGAGGTTTTCTGACCTTCCAAACCTTCAAGGGCTATTATATGGGGTGTTCTCCATCATTTACATCATTATCTTAACTGGAAATAGTCTCATAATAATGCTAATTAGGCTTGAGCCTGCATTGCACAAACCCATGTATTTCTTCCTGGCAAACTTTTCCTCCTTGGAAATCTGTTATGTGTCTATCACTCCTTAAGATTCTGGTGAACCTTTGGACTCAGGACAGAAGCACTTCTGTGCTGGACTGTGCTACCCAAATGTGCTTCTTCCTTATCCTTGGAACAACTGAGTGGTGGGTGGTGGTGGTGGGAATTAGCTCCCAACATTTCTTCATTTTACAACCCAGTTAGGCCGGTCCATAAAATGGAAATAATGAATGACACCATATGATCACAACCTTAACACTCTAACCCCAGCTATGAAGGCTCCATAGGCAATCACAACGAAATTACCGACTTCATTCCATTAGTGTTCAAGTATTTTGCAGCCACAGATTTTGCTAATATATTCTGTTCAGTGTCTATTTTAACTGCCTCTCAGAGGAAGTTTGCTTTCACCTCTAAAAGGACACAAGATACTTGACTACTCATAGGATATCTCAGCAGCTCGGCCATCTCAAACAATTTTTTCAAGATATTAACTACATTCGACTTCTTCTGGAAATATAGATATGACATTGTGTATAAATGGATTCAGGCTTCTCCAGTGGCTCAGCAGTAAAGAGTCTGCCTGCTGAGCTTCAGGAGATGCAGGTTCAGTCCCTGGGTTAGGAAGATCCCCTGGGAGAGAGTATGGAAGTCCACTCCAGTGTTCTTTCCTAGAGAGTCTCATAGACAGAGGAGTCTGGTGAGCTGCAGTCCAGAGGGTCACAAAGAGTCAGACATGACTGAAGCAACTTAGGACTCATGCACATAAAGGGATTCATTTGACAGATTCATTTAGGACCATGGGAGGAGGTCATCTGGAGAAGGTGATGTCTGGTTGACTGACACATTGAAGCTGGGTGCTCCTCACCCTGTCCCTTGTCTTTAAAATGTACATTCTGTCCAGCATTCCTTCAGTGAGAGATATTGTCAAAGACACAAGCAGTCTTCAGAGAGCAACTTTCTGTTGAGACCATCTGGACCTGTCTCTTATACACATCTAGATGTGTATAAGAGACAGGTCTACAACTGAGTACTAATTTGCTTGACTAAGATTTAAGACAAGTTCTTAATAAGATGCAATGATAAATAATTTTTGAAATATCCACACATATTGTGAATATTAAATAGAAATTGCATAATAAAACCTTTTGAAATGTAGAGAAGTTATTAAGCAATTTTTATCCAATTTCTAATTCTCTCCTTAAATATTATAGTAGCATAAAATTTTTCCTTCATATAAAATTTCTGAGGATTTTCTTCATGAATTTGTAATGTTTTCCAGGTGGTATCAGGGATACCATTCATGCATGGCTTTATTATAATACTAAAAAATATTATAAATTCATCTATGACAGAGAAAGATGTATATACTGATCACACGTTGTGTTGAACTCATATTAGTTCTGTTTTAATAACCTAAAACACTGAGAATAGAGTTACAAAGAAAAAGTGTACAAACCAAACAGTTCGTGACTACAAATTCCATTCTAAGTCCACTATTTATTTCAGAGTTTGATTAACAGTTTTTATTTGTGTTAAATGATTTTATGTTTACTTTCCAAAACAGTTTAATTGAAATTACAGTGTTCTGTAATACAGAGGGGTTTCCCACATGGCACTAGTGGTAAACAATCCGCCTGCCAGTGCAGGAGATGCAAGAGTTGCAGGTTCGATCCCTGGGTCTGGAAGATTGCCCAAAGGAGGAGATAGCAACCCTCTCCAGCATTCTTGCCTGGAAAATTCTATGGACAGTGGAGCCTGATGGGCTACAATCTAGGAGACTGCAAAGAGTCAGACACAATTGAGCATGCATTCACACATGCAATACAGAGATGGTGGTATTATCCACCACATCTGCTATAAGGCTCTCCACATTTTATTTCCTCAAATGATACTTAAGCAATAAAACAATTATGAGCTGGATAAAATTCAAGCAACATAAAGACAGAAAAGGAAGAAGAGGACCAGAGAAAAGGAGGGGGAGAGTGGGGAAGGACCAAAGAAAAAGGCAAGAAGGGAGGGAAGGAGAGAGGGAGGGAAAGAAAGAAGAGAGGGAGAGAGAGATGGAAAAGCCACAACCTATAATTATTCTCAGTATTTTCATAACAAAATATTCAGCCTAGTGAATCCCTGGTGGCTCAGTGATAAAGAATCCACCTGTAATGCAGGAGACATGGGTCCAATTTCTGGGTCAGGAAGATCCCCTGGAGAAGGAAATGGCAACCCGCTCCAGTATTCTTGCCTGGGAAATCTCTCAGATGGAGGAGCCTGGTGGGCTGCAGTCCATGGGGATCGCAAGAGTCAGACAGGATAGTGACTAAACCACCACCAGTGTTTTCAATCTATGCCTAATACTGGAGATGAGATTAGTATTGTGATTTGATTGTACCCCTTCACTGTAGATAGAGAAAGGCAGTGTCACGTCACTATTCTAAAATTAATTCTATTCAAGCTTTTCTTTCACAGAAGTCCTTCCAAGTGAACAGTAAACAGGCTTAATTCTTTTAATTGAGGTTGTTTGTTTGTTTGTTTTTCCTTTGCTGCTGCTGCTGCTAAGTCGCTTCAGTCGTGTGCGACTCTGTGTGACCCCATAGACTGCAGCCCATCAGGCTCCCCCGTCCCTGGGATTCTCCAGGCAAGAACACTGGAGTGGGTCACCATTTCCTTCTCCAATGCATGAAAGTGAAAAGTAAAAGTGAAGTCGCTCAGTTGTGTCCGACTCTTAGCGACCCCATGGACTGCAGCCTACCAGGCTCCTCCGTCCATGAGATTTTCCAGGCAAGAGTACTGGAGTGGGTTGCCATTGCCATCTCCAAATATCTTGAGTGGCAGGCAAAATTGTTTTATTCAATTATAAAGTGAGCTTCGAAAGGAGCTATTCCCAAGAGCAAATAATATCTCCTATTTAAAGGGCTCTATTTATTATGTCAGTGTAATATATTTTAGGTGTTGACCAACCTCATTTCATGCATTGGAGAGGGAGGTAGCAACCCACTCCAGTATTCTTGCCTGGAGAACCCCAGGGACAGGGGAGCCTGGTGGGCTGCTGTCTATGGGGTCACACAGGGTCAGACATGAGTGAAACAACTGAGCAGCAGCAGCAGCAACTCATTTCAAGTGAATGTGAATTTCTCAACTGTCAAAATAAACAACAACAAAAAATCTTTGTCATTTTCTCTGTCATTTAACTCTACCTATAAGGGGAAGCATTATATTTAACAATTCAAACAGGTAAGTGTGAATCATTTTTGTCCAATATCAGCTTATTTTTGCATATATATGTATTTAGCATCAGCAAGAGAATATTCATTTTGGAAAATTAAAAAAAAGTAGTTGCTGCTATTTAATTTCAAACCAAATTCTGATAACCTTTTGATACTTCTCTGATTGTCATCATTATATTATCAAATGAGAAATAATAAAATGCTTTGTAATATCTGGGCTAATATACCAATGATTACTGACCTCTTCAATATTTTATCATTTATAATCTTTTTAAACGCCAACACTTGTAGTGATTTTTTTTTGTGCATATATATTTAGGTAGTTTTCATGTATTAAATCTGAGGCTATTATATTAATATTAATTGTATATAACTAAGGAGAAAAAGGCTGTATATATACATTAAGGCTGTATATTGTCACCCTGCTTATTTAACTTATATGCAGAGTACATCATGAGAAACTCTGTTCTGGAAAAAGCACAAGCTGGAATCAAGATTGCCGGGAGAAATATCAATAACCTCAGATATGCAGATGACACCACCCTTATGGCAGAAAGTGAAGAGGAGCGAAAAAGCCTCTTGATGAAAGTGAAAGAGGAGAGTGAAAAACTTGACTTAAAGCTCAACATTCAGAGAACAAAGATCATGGCATCTGGTCCCATCACTTCATGGGAAATAGATGGGGAAACAGTGGAAACAGTGTCAGACTTTATTTTTTTGGGCTCCAAATCACTGCAGATGGTGATTGCAGCCATGAAATTAAAAGACGTTTACTCCTTGGAAGGAAAGTTATGACCAACGTAGACAGAATATTCAAAAGCAGAGACATTGCTTTGCCAACAAAGGCCCGTCTAGTCAAGGCTATGGTTTTTCCTGTGGTCATGTATGGATGTGAGAGTTGGACTGTGAAGAAAGCTGAGGGCCGAAGAATTGATGCTTTGAACTGTGGTGTTGGAGAAGACTCTTGAGAGTCCCTTGGACTGCAAGGAGATCCAACCAGTCCATTCTAAAGGAGATCAGCCCTGGGTGTTCTTTGGAAGGAATGATGCAAAAGCTGAAATTTCAGTACTTTGGCCACCTCGTGTGAAGAGCTGACTCATTGGAAAGACTCTGATGCTGGGACGGATTGGGGGCAGGAGGAAAAAGTGATGACAGAGGATGAGATGGCTGGATGGCATCACTGGCTCAATGGACGTGAGTGAACTCGGGGAGTTGGTGATGGACAGGGAAGCCTGGCGTGCTGCCATTCATGGGGTTGCAAAGAATTGGACACGACTGAGCAACTGAACTGAACTGAACTGAAAGAGAAAAATATTAAATGAACTTTCCTAAAATGGGTTTGCATCCTATTATTAAAGAGATTCTATAGTTGTTAAATTTAAATTTTATGATAAGTGAAATGGAAAATAATAATGAGACATTGGAATGGTTTCATTTTTATATTTACATGTTTATCCTAAAGATACAGGCTTCTGAATTGTAATCACAAATTCTACATTATTATTTCCTGTCTTTAATTTGATTTTTTAAATTTGCCTATATATTTTGAAGATAGATGGTGTATATATTAATAATAAATCTCACACTAAAGATAAACGTTGCAGTGAAAGGCCAGAAAAAGTAACATAAATTATTTGAATAAATACAAAAGTGGCTATGTGTGCTAAATCATTTAGTATTTTTCTTCCTGAGTTGTAGAAATAAAAGCATCTAAAGGCTTCCAGAAGTCAGAAACCAGCAGCTCAGCAGTGGCCACAGGACTGGCAAAGGTCAGTTTTCATTCCAATTCCAAAGAAGGGCAATGCCAAAGAATGCTCAAACTACTGCACAACTGCAGTCATCTCACATGCTAGTAAAGTAATGCTCAAAATTCTCCAAGCCAGGCTTAAGCAATACATGAACCGTGAACTCCCTGATGTTCAAGCTGGTTTTAGAAAAGGCAGAGGAACCAGAGATCAAATTGTCAACATCTGCTGGATCATCAAAAAAGCAAGACAGTTCCAGAAAAACATCTATTTCTGCTTTATTGACTATGCCAAAGCCTTTGACTGTGTGGATCACAATCAACTGTGGAAAATTCTGAAAGAGATGGGAATACCAGACCACCTAACCTGCCTCTTGAGAAATCTGTATGCAGGTCAGGAAGCAACAGTTAGAACTGGACATGGAACAACAGACTGGTTCCAAATAGGAAAAGGAGTGCGTCAAGGCTGTATATTGTCACCCTGCTTATTTAACTTATATGCAGAGTACATCATGAGAAAGGCTGGACTGGAAGAAACACAAGCTGGAATCAAGATTGCCGGGAGAAATATCAATAACCTCAGATATGCAGATGACACCACCCTTATGGCAGAAAGTGAAGAGGAGCTAAAAGGCCTCTTGATGAAAGTGAAAGAGGAGAGTGAAAAAGTTGGCTTAAAGCTCAACATTCAGAAAACGAAGATCATGGCATCTGGTCCCATCACTTCATGGGAAATAGATGGGGAAACAGTGGAAACAGTGCCAGACTTTATTTTTTTGGGCTCCAAAATCACTGCTGATGGTGACTGCAGCCATGAAATTAGAAGACGCTTACTCCTTGGAAGAAAAGTTATGTCCAACCTAGATAGCATTTTCAAAAGCAGAGACATTACTTTGCCGACTAAGGTCCGTCTAGTCAAGGCTATGGTTTTTCCTGTGGTCATGTATGGATGTGAGAGTTGGACTGTGAAGAAGGCTGATCGCCGAAGAATTGATGCTTTTGAAATGGAAACAGTGTCAGACTTTATTTTTTTGGGCTCCAAAATCACTGCAGATGGTGACTGCAGCCATGAAATTAAAAGTCACTTACTCCTTGGAAGAAAAGTTATGTCCAACCTAGATAGTATTTTCAAAAGCAGAGACATTACTTTGCCGACTAAGGTCCGTCTAGTCAAGGCTATGGTTTTTCCTGTCGTCATGTATGGATGTGAGAGTTGGACTGTGAGGAAGGCTGAGCGCCAAAGAATTGATGCTTTTGAACTGTGGTATTGGAGAAGACTCTTGAGAGTCCCTTGGACTGCAAGGAGATCCAACCAGTCCATTCTGAAGGAGATCAACCTTGGGATTTCTTTGGAAGGAATGATGCTAAAGCTGAAACTCCAGTACTTTGGCCACCTCATGTGAAGAGTTGACTCATTGGAAAAGACTCTGATGCTGGGAGGGATTGCGGGCGGGGGCAGGAGCAGAAGGGGATGACAGAGGATGAGGTGGCTGGATAGCATCATTGACTCGATGGATGTTGAGTTTGAGTGAACTCCAAGAGATGGTGATGAACAGGGAGGCCTGGCACGCTGCGATTCATGGGCTCGCAAAAAGTCGGACACGACTGAGCGACTGAACTGAACTGAACTGAACTGAGCCAGAAGGTAATGTGCAGGCATCAAATCAGATTGTAAAGAAAGACCTAGGAACCTTCCCGCTTCCGAGTCTTGTTAGAAGAAAGGTGTGAGGGACATGGACTGAATGTGTGAGTGTGCTAAGTCGCTTCAGTAGTGTCTGACTCTGTGACCTTGTGGACTGTAGCCCGCTAGGCTCCTCTGTTCATGAGATTCTTCAGGCAGGAATATTGGAGGGGGTTGCCATGCCCTCCTCCAGGGACTCTTCGACCCAGGGATCAAATCTGAGTCTCTTATGCCTCCTGCATTGGCGGACGGGTTCTGCACCACTCCACCACCTGCAAGCCCGTAGGTTGTAAAACCTTTTCTATTATTCTGACATCTCAAAGATTTAGGTAACTGAAATAGGTGAATAAGAAACTACTGCAAAAGGAAATGGAAAATTTTGGACTCACTGAATGATTTACAAGAGAAAGATGTTTCAAATACCAAAGATTGGATTATTGCAATTATTCTCCCTTTGAAATCTATTTCTACCCTGTTAGAGAAGAATGATAATAAGGCAAAAAATAAATAAACAAATAAAAGAGTTTCCATGAAATTGACAAAACAGGTATTTGGTTGTTTTCTTTCAGAACAGTTGGAGCCATTTTCTCCATATTCATTAATGAATCTTTTCTTCCCTTTCTTTCAATGTTTAATTATTCACCACATAATCTAAGCAAAGTTTACACAAATATAATTTTAATACTGTAATAGTTATTGAAAATTTCTACTATTAAAAGTCCTTATAACAACTTATCAGTAATTATTATGCAACTATTATCTAAAGTAAATTAATGATATTTCTGTTATGTGTAAAGAAATTGAGATTCTAGAAAAATTAGCAAACTTTAAATTCTTGGACCAAGAATATATGTCAGTGAGCAAAATTGAAAATTTTTTTCAACTTTGTCTTGGCTTGACTTTGGGAACATTTTTATGAAGGAATGGTTTAGTGAAAAGAAGATATCATTTGTCAACATAAAAACTTAGGGTTGAATCTTGTCTCTGATAATTCCTGGGTGAATAAATTTGCTAAATTTCTATAACACTATAGAACATTTTATTTTCTGAAGTAATCAAATAGTACTATAATAGCAATGTCTGACATGCATTCTATTTTGAAAACTCAATAAATTTGTGTTTGATCCTTAGCATAGTGCATTCCGAACACCAGATGCATAAGGGAGGTTATTATCATCAAACTATGGTTTGATTCTCAAATTCAGAAGTAGATATATAGTTAAGAAAAGGCATGAATAGTAGCTTTATCAAGTGTCAGAGCTCAAAAAGATTTGAGTATGATTAGCTATTCAACAAGTTGCTTAATGTATAAACATACATAACACACACTATTAAATACAGTATATATATTATATGGTATATATATAGTATACTATAGATACTGTATAATCTATTCAAATTCAAAATTTATATTTATACAGTATCTATAGTACACTACATATATACCATATAATATATATACTATATTTAATTGTGTTATGTATGTTTATACATTAAGCAACTCGTTACTTAGTGTGTGTATATACATATATATATACACACACACATATATAGTTATACACACACAACTTTACATATGTAATATATATGCATATGGGCTTTTCTGGTTATGCAGATGTGCCTGCAATGCAGGAGACCTGGGTTCAATCCCTGGGTTGGGAAGATTTCCTGTAGAAGGAATGGCTACCCGCTCTGTACTCTTGCCTGGGGAATTCCATGGACCAAGGAGCCTGGCAGGCTACAGTCCCTGGGACCACAAGCCAGGCATGGCTGAGTGACTTTCTCACACACGCATATGCATATACTTTTTATGTATTGTGTGTGTAGTATGTTTACTAAACGACTGTATATCCACTTAGTCTGGCTTCCCTGGCACCTCAGTTAGTAAGGAATACACCTGTAATGTAGGAGGCCCAGGTTCCCCCGAGAAGGGATTGGCTACCCACTCCAGTACTCTTGGGCTTCCCTGGTGGCTCAGATGGTAAAGAATCCACCTGCAATCACCTGGGTTCAATTTCTGGGTTGGGAAGGTCCCCTGGAGGCGTTCATGGCAAGCCACTTCAATAGTCTCGCCTGGAGAATCCCATGAACAGAGGAGCATGGCGGGCTACATCCCATGGTTCCACAAAGCGGGTCACATGACTGACCGACTAAGCACAGCACATCCACTTAGTCTAGACTATATCAGTATATATCGTTACATAATGGTGCATAGAGTAAGTGGGTGTACACATGCTAAGCAGTTGTTAGTGAACATATGTAGTACATACACTCTTAAGGTTTGTATAGGAATGTGTGTGTGTGTAATTCAAGGGAAGATAAAGGAAAATTGGTATGTTATCTGCTATTGCAACATCTTGTAAACAGTGGGTATTCACCAATTAAAATACATTTTTAAAATTTCTCCAACAGCATAACTTTAAGACAGCAAAATTCAAAGAATTTTCTTTTCTTTGACGCAGCCTCTTAACTACATGAGCTAAATACCGTCCTAATATTTAGGGTACTTTTGCCTAACTTTACCATGTATGCCAGAGCACTTCTCCTGGTCTATAGCTAGGCAGCCCTAGCCAGGTTATGAAAATGGCAAATTGCTTTTAATCTTCTTCTCTCTGGAACTACCAGGGAATATACACTGCTGCTGCTGCTCTGCTGCTAAGTCGCTTCAGTCGTGTCCGACTCTGTGCGACCCCACAGACGGCAACCCATTGGGCTCCACCATCCCTGGGATTCTCCAGGCAAGAACACTGGAGTGGGTTGCCATTTCCTTCTCCAATGCATGAAAGTGAAAAGTGAAAGTGAAGTCGCTCAGTCGTGTCCACTGATGCCTGCTAATCACTTCTTTGTAGCCAAAATTAAGACTGCAACATGTCTTGAAAATGTCTAATTGAAAAGATTTCATAAATATATTCACTAAATGAATATTTATACTCTGTTCAGAAGCTATTAAATAAGAATTAATATAGTCATTACACATGAAACTCTAATTATAAATTTACAGTTTGGTAAAGACATTCTGTTTATTCAAATGGCTGTTTAAAAAAATCAGACAATATCTGCTTTCACAAAGCTGTCTCATAAAATGTTATTGGATATGTAAAGAAAATATATTACCCTTGGTGTTTTTCTCTGGATGGAATTTTTTCCCTCTTACTGGCAGCAATTTCTTTCAGATTTTCTTCCCAAAATTACCTCTAAGGACTTGTACAGATTGCATTGCAAGCGATTAAGTCTCTGAGAATATAAATATAGTTTGAAATATTGCAAAAACAACTAAAACTCCAAAGAGCAATAAAACACCACAGTTAAGAAATGTACTGACTTTCGGTCTTTTGGACTGGAAAGATAGATTTTATACCATGCTCCAAAGATTACAAAGTTAAATTCTGTTGCCTTTTGGGTATCACTTCAGTGAGACACAAATTTCCGAAGATAAAAGTTTAAGGGAACACAAGCAGTGTCATGAAATTCATAATAATGCGTAGACCATATTTTCTGAAAGCTTAATGCTAGAACAGATAAAGAAAGTAATTTAAAGTTAAATTATATGCCATAATAAAAAACTAAACTATTTAATAAATATAAGCCTGGTCACTAAATAAAATCAATGTTATTTTAAGTGTGTAGGGCTTGTTATCCATATGGAAATATGTCTAGCTATTCCGATTAGCCACTGACATTCCCTAAAACTAAGGTCAGAATTGTTAACATACAACCCCTTCTTTTTTTGTTCATTTTATAAACATGTTATTATATCCCTTTTTCCTTTTAGATTTGACTTAATATTTTGCACATTTATGAAAGGTACATTGTATACTATTGTTGCCTTTTTGAAAGATGATATTATATGAAAAGTACTGCTAAGAGAGTTTTGTTGCCTTAAGCTGTCAAAAGCAATTTTATAGCATTAAGATGAGAAGGCTGCTATTCAGAATGAATCAACTTTCTTGATTTCTCTGAAGTATGCTACCAGTTAGCAGCAAAGATGAATTTTTCTGTTAACATTCAAGCCCCTTTAATGATTTCACTGATGGTTTATAGTAGCAGTTTTGCTAAAGTTAAACCTAATATTTCTAATCACAACCATTTTTTAATTAATGTATTTTTAATTGAAGGATAATTGCTTTACAGAATTTTGTTGTTTTCTCTCAAACCTCAACATGATATCCATTTCTAAATTGCAACAATCAGATCACTCTGTAAAGTCAAAGAGACTTTCCATATGCCAACAGCTTTTTGCTTTGTTTTTCTGTTTGCAAAATTTTGTTTTGCGGACTCTGAAACCAAGAGACAATGAGTTTCTGCATTGGAGAGTTGGTCCAAAAAAGCCTCTGGGAACTACACATTCAATCTATAAACAATCCACTGGCAATGCAAGTAGCAACTTTAAAGGCAGATACATCCCTCTGTTAGGGGCTTTGCTGATGGAAGTAGTGATAAAGAGACTGTCTATCAACGCAGGAGACAGATGCTGGTTCGATCCCTTGATCAGGAAGATTCTCTGGAGGAGGGCATGGTAACCAACTCCAGTATTCTTGCCTGGAGAATCCCATGGACAGAAGCCTGGTGGGCTACGGTCCATAGGGTCTCAAAGAGTAGGACCAGACTGAAGCAATTTAGCGCACAAGCACGTACATCCCTCTGTTAGATTACAGATATTTCTGAAATGAAAGTAGATGATGCAAGGCACTGATATGGGCCCTTATGCAAGGTGGGTGCTCATTTTATAAGAGGCCTGAGGGGTGATAACTTGGGGAGCTCCAGGCATCTAGTTCTTCAACAAGAGAAAGCAAACCTCTGTGTCTATAGGAACATGTAGAACAGAGGAACAAGCGAAACAAAAGGTCTATATTTATTCCTTCTCTCTTGTAGCATCACGACAACTGAAAATATTCTTGTCTCTACCTTGTAATAGGTGGAGGTAGTTAGAGCATAAAGTCATCATATTTTCAAATCAGATGTAGATATAAGTATGTAGACATATCTAGTCACATGTTTAAAAAACTCACAAACATTACATTATTTGACCTTAAAAACTAGCCCTTATTATTTTGTTGTTGATGTTTTAGCAATAGGAAATTAGACTTCAGAGAGGAAAAATTTGCTCAGTCCATCAAGGTATTTGGATAGAATTTGGTTCCCCAAATCTGAAACACAGAGCTCTTTTCATCACAGCTCTGAATATTTGACAGTTTCTATACAGTCATTAACGATCACTATTATATTCCTTAAAGAAGAGTTTCCAAAAAAGTATTCTACACAATTAGAAGTTAAACTTCTGGACAAGCCACTGTATTTCTTCTGTCATTGTAATGCATTTTACTGAGCTAAGTATAGGAAAAAAATTCATGTAAAATGAACTTTAAAAGGCACAAGTTGAGTAACAATCCACACATCTTTTAGATAATCGTTTGTGTGTGCCTGCTAAGTCACGTCCCGCTCTTCTCAACTCTATGGAGTAGAACCACTGTAGACTGTAGGCTCCTCTGTCCGCGGAATTTTCCAGGCAAGATACTGGACTGGGCTGGCTTGCCATTTCCTCCTCCAGCAGATTTTCCCGACACAGTATCAGTCACACGTGTCCTGCATTGCCGGCAGACTGCTTACGTGTGAGTCATCAGGGACACCCAGACAATCTTTGGTCCAGTAATAATGCCCTTTACCTATTCTTTCCCTCAACTCTTGACTTTGTATTTATAGTTTTTCCATTTTTAAAAAGCTTTCTTTGTTCTACCTTTAGTTTATATATGCAATATAATATTATATATATTATTATATATAATATATAATTGTATTATATATTATAATATATAATTATATTATATATTATATTATAATACAATATGCATTATACTATTATATATAATAATAATATCATTATATATTATGTATATAATATATATTAATATATTATATAATATTTAATATAATATTAATATTTTATATAATATAATATTAATATATAATGCATTATATAATGCAATGAAAGTGAAGTTGCTGAGTCATGTCTGACTCTTTTCGACCCTATGGACTGTAGCCCACCAGGCTCCTCTGTCCATGGGATTCTCCAGGCAAGAATACTAGAGTGGGTTGCCATTTCCTTCTCCAGGGGAAATGTTCTGCTAAGTTCAAGCAACAGAAGACAGAATAATAATATCCTTTAACCTGTCCCCACACGTACTTAATGCATTAGTAGTCTCTTTCCAGTCACAGCTGCCTTTCTTATGATGGAAGTCTTTCTTTTCTGACTCCTTCACCAAAAAACATGGTTTTCAGACAAGACTCTGTTTGAAAGTCAATGATGATCAGTGTTTCAGTATAATTCTGATGTCACTTTTATGTAGCTTTCTACACTATAACCCTCCATACTCTGAAAGAAATCTCTTGGAAACCATAACATCACTTCTTCCTGATTTTCTTTCTACTTTTTGCACATTCTTCCAATTCATTCCATAAGCTATTCTGCTTCTTTTGAACTTGATCAATGCTAAACACTTGTCCCTTGAATGTTGTAAATTTTCCAGGGCTATAAATGATCATACTGATGGTCTAAACCAGTCTGAACCAACAAAGTGTCTATTTCCCCCCCTTCCTTTTATCAAGGAGATCATCCAAGGTAACAGAGAAGAGACCAAACCACACTTAAAAGACATGAATAAAGTCTTCAGGTAGAATTTCACAAGATTTTTAGCTGTAATTGTTTCATGGCAATCTCTGTTCTAACTGACAATCAAACATAAAAAGTAAAAACATAAATTCAATTTTATCTTTATACCACATAAATTTGCTCAACTATGTAGTGCTACTGCTAACTGCAAACTAAGTGATAACCAGACCCCCAAAAATACATAATTCAGGATTTAGATAGCGACACAGACTTAGTTTTTCAAATTTTATCACACTGACAAAGCCAGATGGTGCTGACAGTAAAATGTTTGGGGAAGAATTAACTTGTAAGGGCAAACATCGGGGAAGGGTTTGCTTTAGGCTTTTCCTAAAATTACAGGCCAATTCATCAGAGAGCTTTTATTTAAACTATTTAAAGATTCCTCTTTTCCTCTCATTTAGTGTATTTTATTATAAAATAATTGTTTTCTGAGTATCTTACCTCGTATTGGCCAGTTCATCTAATCACAATACTGCCATTAATTTATTTCTGACTGTTTCTCAAATAAGGAAATGATTTCTTCCTCAAATATGCCCTTTATTACTTTATTCATGAAAATATTTTCTCTTTTTTGCCTACTATTATCCTCATATCTATACTTACAGTAACCATGACTGAACTAATCAAGATGAAATGGTGATGTGTGTCTGTGGAAATGCTGTTTGAAAAAAATGCACTATTTTTCTACTTGTTATTTCTTGTTTGCTAATTTATATAATTTTAATTTTGGAAAAATATGACAAGAAAAAAAGACAAACATGCAAAAAACACCAACCAAAACACCACTCCCTCAAGTTACAAAATAACCTACAACAACAAAAAGAGTTTTAATTAAAGAAATATTTTTAAATGAAAGTCTTAACATTTACAAAATTAAAGTTAATTATCACAAGGAGTTAGGTGGGATTTGATTAATATTTTTATTTTGTATTAATTTTGAGGTTATTTAACAGAGTGCAGAAAATGCTATATTGTCAAGCCAACAGACAGATACTAACTTCAGTCTTAAATACAAAGAAAAAACAGAAAAAGTCTTCAGTGGTAGACCATAGGTAGTCTTCCAGGCGAACTCAAGCTTAGTATATCATGGAGTATGTTGCTTGTGGCATATCAGGAATGGGATTAGGATAAGAGAGAAGAAAGGACCAAAAGAACAGATGAAGCTTTGACTGCTCCTAACAGGATATCTTTATACCCCAAAAGCATTCAAGGTTGCTGAAGCACAATGGCATCATATTTAAAATTGGTGGTCATGAAATGAATGGGTCATGGGTGACTTTGTAATCCAATAGGATCTCAGTGCACTAGTCTGCAACTGTTTTTAAATTGTGGGGATTTAAAAGAAACACATTTTATATGAGTTTTAATAAGATTTTCCCTTAAATGCAACTTTATTTTCTGGATATCTTTATACCCCAAAAGCATTCAAGGTTGCTGAAGCACAATGGCATCATATTTAAAATTGGTGGTCATGAAATGAATGGGTCATGGGTGACTTTGTAATCCAATAGGATCTCAGTGCACTAGTCTGCAACTGTTTTTAAATTGTGGGGATTTAAAAGAAACACATTTTATATGAGTTTTAATAAGATTTTCCCTTAAATGCAACTTTATTTTCCACATATATGCTCATTTTTCGCTATTGCTGACTAATTATATGTTAAAGGACATTTAAAATGTTTTCATTAGCAGTCAAATTTTAAAAGTAATATTTTTTTAAATTAAGCATTATTCAGATTATATTAAAATTAGAAAATAAATATACTGCACAGACAACTAAAAGATATATAGCAGAATTTAACTGAAAGCAGCTTGTAGTTTTAATGAAACTCTAAATACTCATTCAAATGTACAGGCATATAACTATATATTTTGGGCTATATGTGATTGAAAATTAAATGGGTGTTTCTTGAGATAAAATAGAAGAGTATATTTACAAAATTTTTCATGTGTCATTACCTCTAGGGTCCCAACGGTATCCTTGTGTTTAGAAATTTGATATAATAATTCAAAAGATTCAGCATATAGCTATATGCGTCACTGAGATTTATTAAGGGCATTTTAAGGACAGATACCGAGATCATAAGAGAAAAAAACAAGAATAAAATCTAAAGAAATCTATGTGAAGGCTTCATTATGCTTCCTCCCTGCCTCCCATGAGAAGTCACATCAGTATATTTTTCTTTCAATGACAAAACAAAAAGCTACTGGAGGTGATGAAAATCCAGCTGAGCTATTTCAAATCCTAAAAAATGATACTGTGAAACTGCTGCACTTAATAGGCCAGAGAATTTGGAAAATTCAGCAATGGCCACGAGCCCAGAAAAGGTCAGTTTTCATTCCAATCCCAAACGGCAATGCCAAAGAAGGTTCAAACTACTATACAACTGCTCTCTATACACATGCTAGCAAGGTAATGCTTAAAATCCTTCAAGCTAGGCCTCATAAATATGTGATCCAAGAACTTTCAGATGTACAAGATGGATTCAGAAAAGGAAGAGGAACCAGAGATCAAATTGCCAGTATCCATTGCATCATAGAAAAAGCAAAGGATTTCAAGAAAACATCTACTCCCACTTCATTGACTATGGTAAAATCTTTGTGTGGATCACAACAAATTGTGGAAGATTCTTAAAGAGATGGGACTATCAGACCACTTGACCTGCTTTCTGAGGAACCTGTGTGCAGGTTCCTGCAACAATTAGAAATGGACATCTGGACATGGAACAGTGGACTGGTTCAAAAATGGTAAAGACATATGTCAAGGCTGTATATCATCACCCTGCTTATTTCACTTATATGCAGAGTACATCATGGGAAATACAGGGCTGGATGAATCACAAGCTGGAATCAAGATTGCCAGGAGAAATATCAATAAACACAAAGATGCAAATTACACCACCCTAAAGGTAGAAAGTGAAGAGGAACTAAAGAGCCCCTTGATGAAAGTGAAAGAGAGAGTGAAAAAGTTGGCTTAAAACTCAACATTCCAAAAACTAAGATCATGGCATTTGGTATCATCACTTTATGGCAGATAGATGAGGAAAAATGGAAACACTGACAGACTTTATTTTCTTGGGCTCCAAAATCACTGCAGATGGTGACTGCAGCCATCAAATTCAAAGATGCTTGCTCCATGGAAGAACAGCTATGACAAACCTAGACAGCCTATTAAAAGGAAAAGACACTACTTTGCATACAAAGATTCATATAGTCAACATGGTTTTTGACCAGTCAAAAAAAAAAACAACAACAACAACAGTCAAAATGGTTTTTCCAGTAGTCATGTATGGATGAGGTGGACAATGAAGAAGGCTGAGTGCCAAGGAGTTGATGCTTTCAATCTAGTGGTGGAGAAGACTCTTGAGATTCAGTTGGACTGTAAGGAGATCAAACCAGTAAATGCTAAAGGAAATTAAGCCTGAATATTCATTGGAAGGATTGATGCTGAAGTTGAAGCTCCAACACTTTGGCCACTTGATGCGGAGAGCTGACTCATTATAAAAGATTCTGATGCTGGGAAAGATTGAAGACAGAAGGAGAAGAGGGAGACAGAGAATGAGATGGTTGGATGGCATCATCAACTCAATGGACATGAGTTTAAACGGGGAGATAGTGAAGGACAGGGAAGCCTGGCAAGCTGTAGTCCATGGGGTCACAAAGAGTCAGACACGACTGCATGACCGAACAACAAAATGTACAATAGCTGTATTCATGGAAGACCGTCAGAGATTCAACTGTGAAGATTTTGACTGAGGCCTGGTCACATAGGTACCCTCTCTCAGGCAGGTACCAAAATTCCGGATTTCAGAGGAAAGCAGGCTCTGGAATAAACCATATGTTCACCATTATTCATATTATTTATGTAAACAGAATAGGCAGACTGAGCCTTGTTCATCAACATTTTTTAGTTAACTGTTGCTTGGAAATGCTCCAAGAGCCAAGTTCCCAAATGCTAGATGGATAACCTGGTAGTAGGCCTTCATAAGTATAGCAGCCTCAAGTTTTCTACATCTCTTTTTGCACACTCACAAATTTGAGATTAAATGTCTGCATAGAGGGGCATCTTGATATTCCTGTTTAGATGTTTTCACTCTATTTTTGTTGGGCTTCCCTGGTGGCTCAGATGGTAAAAAAAATCTGCCTGCAGTGCAGGAGACCTGGGTTCGATCCCTGGATCAGGAAGATGTCTTGGAGAAGGGAATGGCTACTCACTCCAGTATTCGTGCCTGGAGGATGTCATGGACAGAGAAGCCTGGTGGGTACAGTCCATGGGGTCACAAAGAGTCAGACATGACTGTCGAACACTTTCACTTTTTACTCCATTTTAGTTACCTAAGCTATTGGAACCCTGCTGTACTCGTTTCCTAGAGCTGATGTAAAAAAATAATAATAATAATACCATAAATTAGGTAGGCTAAAACAACAGAAATTCATTTTCTCAGAATTCTAGAGGGTGGAAATCTGAAAGCAGGGCTGTTATCTCTCCCAAGGCTCTAAGAGAAAAAGTGTTCTCTGCTTGTCTCTTCACTTCTGGCATTGCAGGCCGTCATTGGCCTTCTTCCTAAGCTTGTGGACACATCATTCTGCGCTCTGCCTCTGTCTTCACCGGGCATTCTGCATGTGGGACTCCATCTCAGTGTCTCTTCTCCACTCTCTCAGGCATCAGCCATAGTGGATGAGGGCCTCCCCTATTTCCAGGTAAGGCCACATGTGCAGGGCCTGGGAGGCTTGAGCTCTAACTTACCTTTTTGGTGAGCTTATTGTTCTGAATATTTTGAAGATCTACTTCAGTATAATATATCTTAATCTGTTTAAAACCTACTGTTTAATACTTTGCTAGCCATTAAATAAACCAAATCAAGAAGAAAAAAAAACAAATATACAAAGTAGTAAAAGAGTAAGAATGAGAATAAGATAGAGAAACAAAAACCAAAATCCCCAAAACATACTGAAATCAATGTGAAGAGATTTTCCTGAGGACAACTGATGCCATAATTTGGTGAGTTTTGATCACTAAGCCAGAGATCCCTAAAGGAAGACACACACACACACATACACACCCACTATTTGATCTTATATTTCTTTATATTTGAAATATTTTCTATCTAAATCCAGATATAGATCCTTTCATATTTTCTTTTTACTACTCGACAGAGCAAGACATTTTGGAGCATGAAGTCAAGTGGGCCTTAGGAAGCACTACTACCTACAAAGCTAGTGGAGGGGATGGAATTTCAGCTATTTCAAATCCTAAAAGTTTATGTTGTTAAAGTGCTGCACTCAATATGTGAGCAAATTTGGAAAACTCAGCAGTGGCCACGGAACTGGAAAAGGTCAGTTTTCATTCCAATCTCAAAGAAGGTCAATACCAAAGAATGCTCAAGCTACTGTACAATTGCGCTCATTTCTCATAATAGTAATGCTATACACAAAAATCTTCAAACTAGGCTTCATCAGTACATGAACCTAGGATTTCAGATGTACAAGCTGGGTTTAGAAAAGGCAGAGAAACCAGAGGTCAAATTTCTAACATTTGTTGTATCATGGAAAGCGAGGGAATTACAGATAAGCATCTACTTTTGCTTCATTGATCGATTACTCTCAAGCCTTTGACTTTGTGGGTCACAGGAAAATGTGGAAAATAGTTAGACACAAGAGTACCAGACCACTTCATGTGTCTCCTGAGAAACTGTCATGTGTATCAAGAAGCTACAGTTAGAACCTTACATGGAACAACTGACTGGCTCAAAATTGGGAATTGAGTATGACAAGGCTGTTCACTGTCGCCCTGTTTATTTGACGTATATGCAGAGTATACCATGTGAAATGCCAGGATGGATAAATCGCAAGCTGAAATCAAGATGACAGGAGAAGTATCAGCAATCGCAGATATCCAGATGATACAACTCTAAAGGCAGAAAGTGAAGAGGAACCAAAGACCCTCTTGATGAAGATGAAGGAGGAGAATGAAAAAAGATGGCTGCACTAGCCTTTAAAGAACCAAGATCATGGCCTCTGCCATCACTTCATGGCAAATAGATGGGAAAAAAATAGAAACAGTGATAGACTGTATTTTG
This sequence comes from Cephalophus harveyi, assembly GCA_006410635.1. Classification (NCBI taxonomy): domain Eukaryota; kingdom Metazoa; phylum Chordata; class Mammalia; order Artiodactyla; family Bovidae; genus Cephalophus; species Cephalophus harveyi. The sequence goes on from SJYT01040030.1 coordinate 521,364, forward strand.
GGGGCGGCTCCAAAATCACTGAGGATGGTGACTGCAGCCATGAAATTAAAAGATGCTTGCTCCTTGGATGGAAAGCTATGCCATACCTAAACAGTGTAGTAAAAAACAAAGACATCACTTTGGAGACAAAGGTCCAAATATTCAAAGATATGGTTTTTCCAGTGGTCATGTGCAGATGTGACAGTTGGATCATAAAGAAGGCTGAGTGCCAAAGATGATGCTTTCAAACTGTGGTGTTGGAGAAGACTCGAGAGTACCTTGGACTGCAGGAGATAAAACCAGTCAATCCTAAAGGAAATCAACTCTGAATATTCATTGGAAGGACTGATTCTGAAGCTCCAATACTTTGGCCACCTGATGCAAAGAGCTGACTCATTGAAAAATACCCTGATGCTGGGTCAGATTGAGAGGAGGATGAGGAGTAGGTGACAGAGGATGAGATGGTTAGATAGCATCACTGACTCAGTGGACATTAATTTGACCAAATTCTGGGAGATAGTGAAGGACAAGGAAGCCTGGTGTGCTGCAATCTTTGAGGTCCCAAAATGCCAGACTTGACTTAGCAACTGAAGAACAATTTGGTTGGTACATAACTCAGAAAGTTGATAAAATGAGTACCAATTATTTTGATTTTTATGTATCAATAATCAATATCTCTGTGTGTGTGCTGTGTGTGCTAATTGCTTCAGTCCTGTCCGTCTCTTTGGACCATATGGTCTGTAGCCCACCAGGCTCCTCTGTCCATAGGATTTTCCAGGCAAGAATACTGGAGTGGGTTGCCATTCCCTCCTCCAAGCGATCTTCCCAATTAACATCTGGCTCTACATAACTCTCAAAAGTTTGTCTAAATGCATTGGGGGAAAAATGGTCCATAATTTATTGAGCTTGATCCTCAAATGGATGGAAAATATGAATGGGAAGTAAAGGGAGATGACAGAGAGACAGGAGAACAAGTGGGAGGAGAAGGAGGAATAACAGGAGAGGGGAGAGAGAACTAGGAGAGACAGGAGGGGGAGACGGAGGAGGGGAGGACACAGGAAGTAGGGTTTCTCAGTAGAGGCTACACTGAGATGGGGATGGGCATTCTTGGTAGCTGTGGCTGTGTAACTACCCAATTCCCAAGCTAGAGTGGAAACCTCCCTCCAGCAGAAAATATAACAGTGCCTATCCCTGTGTGTGATATGGAATAGGCAGGCCACACATACGTGTTGATAGAGTAAAAGAGAAGAATTGAAGCTTTTGAACTGTGGTGCTGGTGAAGACTCTTCAGAATCCCTTGGACTGCAAGGAGATTCAACCAGTCCATCCTAAAGGAAATCAGTCCTGAATATTGATTGGAGGGATTGATGCTGAACTGAAGCTCCAATATTTTGGCCATCTGATGTGAAGAGCTGACTCATTTGAAAACACCCTGATGCTGGGAAAGATTGAGGACAGGAGGAGAAGGAGACAACAGAGGATGAAATGGTTGGTTGGCATCACCGACTCAGTGCATATCAGTTTGAGTAAACTCCGGGAGTTGGTGATGGACAGGGAGGCCTTGCATGCTGTGGTCCATGGGGTCACAAAGAGTTGGACATGACTGAGTGACTGAACTGAATTGAGAGTAAATACAAGATGGAAAATAATAGACTGTAAATGTAGGTATTTTGCCTTAAAAACTCATGAGGGAAAAAGGGTATAACATTTATTAAATGCTTTTTAAAGTTTAAATTCAGGACAATGGAAAATTTTATTATCTAATAAAATACATAGCAATGTTTCTTTGCTTTTAATATAATAGATTTAATCTCAATATGAGAAAATTTAAAGGTAGTATAGAAAACTGTATTTTAAACAATTTAAAAGCTGAGAAAAACTTACAAATGGTAGTTATGAATGGAGCAGATGGCATGTGACCCATGAAAAATTAGACTACTGAAAATAATATTGAATTTTTCATTTTTCTTGGCTCAGACATATTTTTGTGGCTTCGAAATCTGAGTAAATTACTCTTTCTTTAAGTGACTAAATATCCTTTAGTATCCTTTCTATCAAATCCCGTTTCATCTCTCCATTCTATACTCTTTATCATAGTAATATCAGTTCTCAGTCATGGCTAAGTATATTTTTCAAACTCACTGGTCGCCGAGCCGCTGTTTTCCATTTGCACCTACATGTCGAGTTGAAGAATGGTGGTAGATGTCCTCCTTAATTTTCCAATGCTTCTTTGTATACTGTTGAATCATATCATAAGTGAGCAGCAGACAGGATTCAGGCTGCACTGAAGAGGTGAATTATTAACTGAAACCCCTTTCTCTACCACCAGCATCTCCAGCAGCGCTATTAGAAGTAGCTGTTTGTTTCCTCTTGCTTCGTGGTTTATGGTGGTCTTTTTCTGCATTTGGAAGAAAATTTGTGATTCTATAAAAATATAAATTTTGGCCACATTTAAAATATTTCTAATGATTTCAATAAAGTATTTCTGTCCTTAAGTGGAATTCCAAATTTTAGTTGTTTAATTTCTCCATCTAGAACTTTAACATCACCAACGTGTTTAAAAAATGAATAATGGGAGACCAGTGAAGTCTGAGTAAGGGTGTAAGATGGGTATTCATTTTTATATATTTCATTCTATATTCCTGGAAGTATAATTCTTCAGATTTGTTTTGAAGTTAATGTGATTCAAATTTATAAAAATAATCATCTGCTCAAAATGTAGATCATTCATTTTTGGAATAAAAAATAACCTTATAATACCTGATGTATCCTACTGTCATTTAAAAAATATGTTGTATTTCTCTTAGACTTGTACATATTTACTTTTATTCATTGGAGAAAATATA
>SJYT01040030.1:531620-567597 GCA_006410635.1 Cephalophus harveyi
AGTTGACTCATTGGAAAAGACTCTGATGCTGGGAGGGATTGGGGGCAGGAGGAGAAGGGGACGACAGAGGATGAGATGGCTGGATGGCATCACTGACTCGATGGACGTGAGTCTGAGTGAACTCCGAGAGATGGTGATGAACAGGGAGGCCTGGCATGCTGCGATTCATGGGGTCTCAAGGAGTCGGACACGACTGAGTGACTGAACTGAACTGAACTGATGTAGGATGAGAGATAGCATGCAATTTTTATTTTGATGAACTTAATGAATCACTGAATAGATTGAAAGGACAGAAATTAACTTGAACTCATCAATAATATTGACAAATTTGGCTAGAGGTGAAAAATAATTATTGGGAATTTGAGGCCATAGCTTTGTAAAGGGAAGAAATATTATTTCATTTTAATAAAGAAGACCTGACTAATTTTGTAAAAAGACATGAAAAGAATGGTCATACTCATGAGAATAAAGGCAGGAGAAAATAAGTTTAAAGTCAAGGAAAGAATACAGTTCCAGGGTATCAAGAGTATATAAATGTTGATGTTCACTTAGTTGTGTCCAACTCTTTGTAACACCATGGACTACAGCACACCAGACTTCCCTGTCCATCACCATGTCCCAGAGCTTACTAAAACTCACATCCATTGAGTCAATGATGTCATTCAACCATTTTGTTCTCTGTCATCTCCTCCTCCTGCCTTCAAACTTTCCCAACATCAGGGACTTTTCTGAGTCAGGTCTTTGCATCAGGTAGTCAAAGTATTGGAGATTCAGCATTAGTCCTTCCAATGAGTACCTAGGGTGGATTTATGTTGGATTGACTGGTTGGATCTCCTTGTTGTCCAAAGGACTCTCAGGAGTCTTTTCCAACACCACAGTTCAGAAGCATCAATTCTTGGGTGTGCAACCTTCTTTATGGTTCCAATTCTCACATCCACACAAGACTGATGGAAAAACCATACCCTTGACTAGATGGACTTTTGTCAGCAAAGTAATGTCTCTGATTTTTAATGGTGTCTAGGTTGGTCATAACTTTCTTCCAAGGAGTAAGTGTCTTTCAATATCATAGTCGCAGTTACCATCTGCGGTGATTTTAGAGCCCAGAAAAATAAAGTCTGTCACTGTTTCCATCATTTCCCCATCTATTTGCCATGAAGTGATGGGACCAGAAGCCATGATCTTAGTTTTTTGGATAGGAGTTCTTTGTCACTCTCCTCTTTCACTTTCTTCAAGAGGTTCTTTAGCTCCTCTTCACTTTCTGCCATAAGGGTGGTGTCATCTGCATATCTGAGGTTATTGATATTTCTCCCAGCAATCTTGATTCCAGCTTATGCTTCATCCAGACTGGCATTTTACATAATGTATTCTGCATATACGTTAAATAAGTAGGGTAACAATATACAAACTCAACATACTCCTTTCCCAATTTGCAATCAGTCCATTGTTCCATGTCCTGTTCTAACTGTTGCTTCTTGACCTGCATACAGGTTTCACAGGATACATTTAAGGAGGTCTTGTATTCCCATCAATTGAAGAATTTTCCACAATTTGTTGTGATACACACAGTCAAAGGCTTTAGCATAGTCAATGAAGCAGAATAAGATATTTTTTCTAGAATTTTCTTTATTTTTCTATGATCCAACAAATGTTGGCAATTTGATCTTTCATTCCTCTGTCTTTTCTAAACTGAGCTTGAACATCTGGAAGTTCACACTTTATGTACTGTTGATGCTTGGCTTGGAGAAATTTGAGCATGACTCTGCTAACATGTGAGATGAGTGCTATTATATGGTAGTTTGAACATTCTTTGGCATTGCCTTTCTTTGGGATTGAAATGAAAACTGACCTTTTCCAGTCCTGTGTCCACTGCTGAGTTTTCCAAATTTGTTGGCGTGTTGAGTTACCCCCTTTCACAGCATCATCTTTCAGGATTTGAAATAGCTCAACTGGAACTCCATCACCTCCACTAGCTTTGTTTGCAATGATGCTTCCTAAGGCCCACTTGACTTCACATTCCAGGATGTCTGGCTCTAGGAGAGTGATCACACCATTGTGGTTATCTGGGTCATGAAGATATTTTTGTATAGTTCTGTGTATTCTTCTTAATATCTTCTGCTTCTGTTAGGTCCATACCATTTATTTCCTTTATTGTGCCCATCTTTGCATGAAATGTTGCTTGGTATCTCTAATTTTCTTGAAGAGATTTCTAGTCTCTCCCATTCAATTGTTTTCCTCTCTTTCTTTGCATTAATCAATGAGGAAGGCTTTCTTATCTCTCCTTGCTATTCTTTGGAACTCTGCATTCATATGGGTTTATACTTCCTTTCTCCTTTGCCTTTCACTTTTCTTCTTTTCTTAGCTATTTGTAAGAAATAGCTTAGGCAAGCATTTGTCCTTTTTGCTTTTCTTTTTCTTGAGATGGTTTTGATCACTCTTTCCTGTACAACATTATGACCTCTGTCCATAGTTCTTCAGGCACTGTATCAAATCTAGTCCCTTGAATCTATTTGTCACTTACACTGTGTAATTGTAAGGTATTTGATTTAGGTCATACCTGAATGGCCTGGTGGTTTCCCTCCTTTCTTTAATTTAAGTCTGAATTTGGCAATAAGGAGTTCATGATCTGAGCCACAGCCAGCTCCCAGTCTTACTTTTGCTGACTGTATAGAGCTTTTCCATCTTTGGCTGCAAAGAATATAATCAATCTGATTTTGGTGTTGACCATCTGGTGATGTTATGTGTAGTCATTTCTTGTGTTATTGGAAGAGGGTGTTTGCTATGACCAGTGCTTTCTTGGCAAAACTCTGTTGGCCTTTTCTTTGCTTCATTTAGTACTCCAAGGGCAAACTTGCCTGTTACTTGAGGTATCTCTTGATTTCTTACTTTTGCATTTCAGTCCCCTCGTGCATTGGAGAAAGAAATGGCAACCGACTCTAGTGTTCTTGCCTGGAGAATCCCAGGGACAGAGGAGCCTGGTGGGCTGCCGTCTATGGGGTCGCACAGAGTCGGACACGACTGAAGCGACTTAACAGCAGCATGATGAAAAAGACATCTTTTTTGGTGTTAGTTATAGAAGGCCTTCATAGAAATGTGCAATTTCAGCTTTTTCAGCAATAACGGTTGGGACATAGACTTGGATTACTGTGATATTAAATGGGTTGCTTGGAAATGAAGAGAGATCATTCTATTAAAAGTAGATAAATAAAAATTGTATGTCAAGACATGTACTGCCAAGCTCTTGTGGGATAAAATGAGATGGTAAGACAATAAGGAAACACTGTCTGGAACTAAACCAACCAACAGTGAGAAGGCAGGAATGAAGTGACAGATTCATTGACATGTATTTGAAAGAAGTCAAGTTTGGGAGCCAGGATGTGGTAGCAACACCATATGTAAATAAAGAGCAAGTTTAGTGCAAACACAGGCTTCTCTTGGGTCTAGCATGGATAACCAACCTGCCTTCATTGCTGATTTTTCAGGGAATGTTTAACAGGAGGATTCCTATGTCCTGTTTCTCCTAAATTCTCTGTTCCTTGTCAGTTCTTACTCCAAGAATGAGTAGTGCTGCATGCAGCTCTCAGGACTGAGATCATGAGAAATGGTATCTGCTTGGATTCTTTCCAGTAACTCCCTTCAGTGACTCTTTTCAGCATCGGTGAACCTTGTAGGTATATAGACTATCCATATTGAGACTATTGATAAAGTTTCATCCTGTGTAATAGCTGAATAATCATCTTACTAAAGCTATATAAGCATGCATTTCTGCTAATAAAATACCTTTGCTCCATCAGAGCGTGGGTCCCTGTGTCTTTCTTTCTTTCTTTCTTTCTCTCTCTCTCCCCTTCCCTGCAGCTCTCTCTTTCACTTTCTTATAGTCGACTCTGGACCACCAGGTTCCAGTCCATTAAAGGACCCCAACAAGTGGCGCCTGAACAGGAACTCTGGTACATGTGGCGTTTCAGAGAGAGTGACACAAGAGGCCTGTTGAGGTCGGGACCTATTGAGGTCAGTTAGCACTTAAGACATGGCTCAAGCAGCTGAAAAGTCCCATCATTTCTCTACTTTACTCACCGTTTGTTTAAAGCTCAGAGACTTTTGGTTTCGCATGAATGAATAGAGGCTTTCTTTCAAACAGCAGTTAAATGTAATCCTTGGTTCCCTGATAAAGGCAGTCTTGATTTAGGAATTTGGCATTGGGTCAAAGAAGATGTTGAATGAGCTGCCAGACAGAGAGAAAATATTCCAGTTGATTTCTGGCCCCTACAGGCTCTCATTAAAGCTGTAATTCTGCCATTGCAAGGTAAATTCTAGCCCTCCCAATATTCGACAACAGACAGAACACTTATTACATAAATATAAATAAAATTATAAAACTTTACAAAAAGCCCAATTTAAACAACATAAAATATTTCAAAATTTTCCTACTTATCCCACCCTGGCTACTCCAAATGCTCCTCCTCTGCCAACAGGTGCAACTCCAAAAGTCTCTCCTTTGCTAGAACCTAGTACTTCTGATAACAACTCTTTTGAGACCTTTGACACCAAAACAGACAATACTTTTTTAGATAATAATGATAAGTCCTTAACACAGACTCACATTTGCAAAAAAATCGACACTTACTCGCTCTCCTCCATGACACAGACTCTCTGAAACACTGGCTTTGAAATCACAAGTTTCTGATGTGGATGGTTTCTCCATCTTTCCAGTTTTAAAAAGTCGTGATGCTCAAGGGCACATAATACCTCCATATGATGGTATTAACTTTTTTAAAATACAACAAATGAAAAAGGTTATAAATATGTATGGCCCACATTACCCTTTTACTAAAGAGCTTCTAAATGTTGTGACATCTTCTATTGGAAACTTTATTCTCTATGATTGGCGAGTTTTAATAAAAGCTTTCCTTAAACCAGGAAAATATCTTCAATGGATGATGTGATTTCATGATATAGCCAGAGATCATGCTAACAAGAATGCTTAAGCTGGTACTTCCCAAAACCAAATTACTTTCGAAATATTAACTGACACTAGACAATTTGATACCATAGAAGCTCAAATACAATGCCCTCCCTTGTTATATAAACAATTAAAAACAGTGGCCCTTAAAACTTGGGATCGAATTACTCCTCAAGAAGAGCCTACAGGTAGCTACACTAAAATATTACAAGGACCTAGTGAAAATTATGCTGATTTTTAGCTAGATTAGAAACTGCTATTTCCCACACTGTAATTGGAGAAGAAACCAAAAAACAGCTAGAGAAATTACTTGCTTATGAGAATGCAAATTAAAAATGTCAAAAAAGCTATCAGTCCAATTAATGAGACTGGGAATATTATTGATTATTTAAAGGCTTGTTGCAATCTAGGATCAGAAACTCAAAAGATACAAATGCCAGCTGAGACAATGGCTGCTGCCTTTAGAAAGGAAAATAAAGGATACTTTACATATGGAGATAAAAACCATTTAAAAAGGGACTACCCTAAGAAGGCTAATAAAAAAAAACCTACAAAAATCTACTCTCGCTGCCATAGAAAAAATGCATTGGGCTAAAGATTGTAAAGCTAAATTTGATATTGAAAGAAAACCTATTCCAGAACACTCCAAGCAGGGGACCCTCCAGGTTCCCTTCAATAAAAACCAGGGGAAAATTCTATCTTCTCTTCAAACCCTAAACATCTGGTGGTACTGCCATTGATACACCAGCCTTAAATGATTTTTTCCTTTATCCCCAAGCAGTCCCTTCTAAAATACCTACCAGACTTTTTGGCTCCCTGACCCCACAAACCTTCAGTCTTTTACTTGGCTGATCTAGTTTGACTTCTAAAGAAATTACTGTTCACCCTGAAATAATTGATTCAGATTATAAAGGAGAGATTCAAATTATGATGTCATCTCAGATTCTATGACAATTCAAAAAGGGGGACAAAATTGCTCAATTACTTCTTTTACTTTAAATTTCTATTGACTCCTCTAATAATATACAGACAGACAGATTCGGCAATACAGGTCAAAAACAATCCTTATGGACTTCATTGGTATCTGAATATGCCTGAGCAAATATAAATGTCAAAATTAATAGTAAAAGGTTTTCTGGTCTCCTCGACATTGAATCTAATATTAATATTACTATTATTCCAAACACTTATGACCCAAATCCTTGCCTATACAAAAAATCTCTTCCCAAATTGCAGGAATTATTCAAACCAAAGTACAAGAAACATATCAACATGTTCAAATCTACCCATGTGAAGGACCAAAAGGCCAGCCTACAACATTAAGACATTATGTGATAAATACACCCCTTAATCTAATAGAAAAGGACTTACTTATGCAATGACAAACTCAGATATTCATTCCACATTTTTCCTAAGGGCCACTGCTCATTTAACAAACAAAGCAATTATTAAAATAACTTGAAAGAATGACAAGCCTATTTGGACAGAACAATGGCCCCTTACCAAAAAAAAAAAAAAAAAATTGCAGGGCACTAAAGAACTTATAGACACACAGTTAAAATAAAAACATATTGAGAAATCTTGCTTTCCTTAGAACTCTCCTATTTTTGTTATTTAAAAAACAAAACAAAACAAAACAAAAAACTAACAAATGGCATCTCTTAACAGACCTTAAAAAAGTTAATGCATCTATGAAACCTATGGGTACATTACAACCAGAGATCCCATCACCTACTACTATTCCTCAAAACTGGCACATTATTACTGATTTACAAGATTTCTTTTTAAATATATCTTTACACCCTTTAGACCGAGAGAGATTCACTTTCTCTCTCCCTTATCCTAACCATACGGGCCTCATAAAAGATTTCAATAGACTGTGCTACCTCAAGGTATGCTTAACAGACCTGCTGTTGCTGCTGCTGCTCAGTCGCTTCAGTCGTGTCTGAATCTGTGCGACCCCATAGACGGCAGCCCACCAGGCTCCCCCGTCTCTGGGATTCTCCAGGCAAGAACCCTGGGGTGGGTATTTGTCAAAATTTTGTAGCCAAGACTTTATATCCGATGTGACAGCAGTTCCCTCATGCATGTATCATTAATAATATACTGTAACTACAAAAAGGAGAAATGATATTTTTGACCCTGAATGGCCATGATATTCACTAGACTCCAGAAAAAACTGATCAAAATAAAATATTTTTTGAAATTGCAAAACCGGTTCTTCTTACACGTGCAGTTAGAAAAAGGTTAACTTGTTAAAATACTTTTTTGGAACTCTAATTCTGCCTGGAAAACAAAAACAGGCCTAGGAAAAAGCCTAAAGTTAACTCTTATCATGTCCTTGGAATACACAGCCCACTCTATCTAGGACTCCAGCCATAAACATCTCAATGTAGGTCTTTGTTTTTTGATAATATAAAGTTAATGAGCTCTATTTAAATTCAAGTTCACATGAACTGAAAAATATTCAATATTAAATATAATGTTTATTTAAATATAAATATAATTTAAATATAACTGTTTGCTAATTAAGACATGCCTTAAGTCATCAACATTGTACAATACTTTTATTATGCCTAGGTTTAAGGTAAAACTAAATTTGTCAACAAAAAACTAAATATATATATATATAAATAAAATGAAAACTTGTAAATAAATTGTATCAAAAATAATTATATTTTTTAAAATGTCTATCTAAAATAATCTCAGGATTGGGGTAACTTAAATTTATAAAATTGCACTAAACTAAATGATAAAAGTTTATTAAATAGCTAGGTCATTTCCAAATAAATATTTTTTTTTAAATTGGAAAGTGGTCACCATACAGATGTAATATTCCATGTCGATCCATCTCCCAAACCAAAACACTAGAAGATAGACTTTCAAAAATAGACAACCAGGTAATGACACAAGGCCAGGATTAGATATAAGAAAACAAGTTATTTAAATAGGAACAGAATAACAAAAGCTAGAATGATGACAGAGTTCATGAAAAAACAGTCTTCATTTATATATATAAATATATAAAAAAATAAATATAAATATAAAATAAATATATATTATAATATATAATATAATATATTCACCAATATAGAAAATGCTAATAAACAAGACATTTCATAGTTGCTAAAAATAGTAAGATATATGCTTTTAATAAAAAGATACAAGAAATGACAAATAAAATGATGAATATAAAACTATAAAAAAGGTTTATGACAAATAAAAGAAAATTTCATGGCAAATGGATGTAACTCATTGCCCTGAACCTTCTTCCTCTTCCTTCTTACATGTCTTGATCAATAGAAATTCTTCTTTTATATGGGCCACACCTCTCCGAGGTGAAGCTACATGACATGCTACAACCCACCTGTTAACTTGCTTTGCAATAATGAGAACACTTAATTTCTATAAATACAGACAATGGCCCTGCCTATATTTCTAAGCAGTTCAAACAATTTTTACATTCGTTCTCTATTAAGCAGATTACAGACATTCCTTATAATCCACAAACACAAGACATAATTAAGCAAACACATTACACACTGAAACTACAAATAAAATTTAAATAAGGGAGATACACAGGAGCACTTTTATCTTCCTTATCCAGAGCAGACTTTACTAGATTACAACGCAATATATTCTTTAAGCCTATAATTAGTGTTAATGTAGTTTTATTTGTTTTAAATTTTTTAAAACTTACCACAAGGAGATATTTTGACAAAAGCAGAAGAACATTTCGAGACATTTGAGGACACCTCCCTTCCTTTGCCCATTTGGTATCAAGACTGGTAAACTAATCAATGGAAATCTAAGAAACTAACTTTACAGGAAAAGGGGTATGCTTCTATTTCTCCAGATGGATCCAATGAACTCACATGGCTTCCTCTTCGGAAGATTTGACCTAAGAGGGCCCCCAACATTCAAACTAAAGACGAAACAACAAAAACTCCAGAAGGAAAAAATCCCAGTACAAGCCATGGTGGCTTTAAAATTTCCAAAAAATGCCACAGTCAACGTCATCGACCTTATGATCTCCTGACTTGGGGACAGATAAAAACTCTTACTAATCAAGCTGAAAATCTGATTTCTCAACAGGAAATGCCTCAAAATCTTGAAAACATTTTTTTTCCCTTATGCTTGCTTTGCCTTCTTTTGCTTCCCCTGCTCAGGCTGACTTGATTGATCACACTTATTGGGCTTATATACCTATCTCCCCCCTTTTATTGTAGGTTATAGAATGGACAGATATAGGACCAATAGTATCCACTAATGACTCAACACATATGCCCCCTCCTTAGAGCTTGGAGGGGCCCTCTCACCCTGAGGAAGAAGGGAGACTAACATTTCTCTAGGCTATGAAATCCTCCCTTTATGCATGGGCCCAACGAAATTATGTATTAATGTTAGTCGACAAACATGGACTTTCGTCCTGCCTCCAAAAAGGAACTTCCACACATTGCTTGGACTGTTTACTGCCCTGTCCTTTTATAAAAACCATGTTGATACTACCAAAACTCTAAAAAAAAAAAAAAGACAAAAGTTAAAATATAAGGGGTTTACTTATGAAGACTTTAAATATACTCCTGTTTATTCAGAAAAATGTCAAGATAATTCAGGGAAATTAATGTTTATGGCCAAATACCCCATTGTTGATTGGGGACCCCACGGTGTGTGGGTATCTCACTGCTCAGATGATATTAATACCACTATGTGTGACTATGCTACTCAAGTAGCATAGAAGATCACCCACAGTTCAGTGAAACGCTTCCATAATAAGGACTTCTTGACTGGCTTGACAGTGAAACAACACCTTCTCGCCCTCAAATCGTCCTCAGTAAACAGACTGGGCCTAAACAGTTAAAAAAAAAAAAAAAGACAAAAGTTAAAATATAAGGGGTTTACTTATGAAGACTTTAAATATACTCCTGTTTATTCAGATAAATGTCAAGCTAATTCAGGGAAATTAATGTTTATGGCCAACTACCCCATTGTTGATTGGGGACCCCATGGTGTGTGGGTATCTCCCTGCTCAGATGATATTAACAGCACTATGTGTGACTATGCTACTCAAGTAGCATAGAAGATTACCCACAGTTCAGTGAAACGTTTCCATAATAAGGACTTCTTGACTGGCTTGACAGTGAAGCAACACCTTCTCACCCTCAAATCATCCTCAGTAAACAGACTGGGCCTAAACAATGAGACATCTGGAAACTTGTTGTGAACACCTAAGAACTTGGGACTTAGACTGGACATTTCACAGAGACCAGTCATAGTCAGAGTAATTATTTCTTTCACTATAATCAATCATATTTCATACAAGCCTGTGTTCCACTTCCTTTTACTGTAGCTATAAGAAATTTACAATTCAATAAGACTTTACGTTCTGTAACTTGTATAAATTGCAAATTATATACTTGTCTTAACTCTTCTGTTTCCTTAAGAAATGAATCCTTTCTGATTCTTCGATCTTGACGTAATCTGTGGTCACCAATCGGAGAAGGCAATGGCACCCCACTCCAGTACTCTTGCCTGGAAACTCCCATGGACGGAGGAGCCTGGTGGGCTGCAGTCCATGGGGTCGCTGAGTCAGACACGACTGAGCAACTTCACTTTCACTTTCCACTTTCATGTATTGGAGAAGGAAATGGCAACCCACTCCAGTGTTCTTGCCTGGAGAATCCCAGGGATGGCGGAGCCCAATGGGCTGCCATCTGTGGGGTCGCACAGAGTCGGACACGACTGAAGCGACTTAGCAGCAGCAGCAGCAGTGGTTACCAATAAATCTCCAGCGGCCCTAGAAAGAAGGTCCCAGGGCTGGACTTGCTTCTTGGTTACTTACTAAATTGCTCGGTGATCTAAATGATTCGTTGGACGGCTGATTTTTGACATATTGAGATTAATAGCTATTTGCACCACTGCTGCCGTCACTGGCGTTGCTTTACAAACCTCAACTCAAACACATAATTTTATCCAAAATTGGAATAAAGATGCTCATACTATGTGGGCCACTCAGGATCAGATAGATGAGGATATTCAAGATGAAATACAAAAACTGAAAACAGCCATCAAATGGGTTGGAGATCAATTAACAGATGTACAAAAACAGGTGATGCTAAAATGCAATTGAAATTCTCCTCATTTTGTGTTGCTCCTGTTCAATTCAATGATAGTGACTTCAACTGGGAACAAATCAAATTTCATTTACAAAACATACATGATAATGCCTCTCTGAATATACAGTTATTACAAAAAGAAATCTTTGAAACCTTTTCTAAAAATCTGCCCTCTTCCACTAATTTGAAAACTTTAGCTAAATAGCTAGCTGATCAATCATCTGGACTAGACCCATGCGGATGTTTTCAAAACATTACTCACAACATCGTGTCTGGTGATTGTCTTGACTGCAGAAATTGTTAAAACTAAACAAACTCAAATGGTCAGAACCCTTTTTACAAATATTATAAATAAATAAGGGAAAATTGTCAAGGAATGTTTACCAGGAGGATTCCTACGTGCTGTTTCTCATAAATTCTCTGTTCCTCATCAGTTCTTATTCTGAGAACAAGTATTGCTGCACGCAGCTCCCAGGACTGAGATCATGAGAAACGGTATCTGCGTGGATTCCTTTCAGTGACTCCCTTCAGTGACTCTTTTCAGCGTCAGTGATCTTGTACATATTAGACTATCCATATTTTGACTATTGATAAAATTTCATCCTGTGTAATAGCTGAGTAATCATCTTACTAAAGCTACATAAGCCTGCATTTCTGCTAATAAAATACCTTTGCTCCATCAGAGCTTGGGTCCCCCTGTCTTCCTTTCTCTCTCTCTCTCTCTCTCTGGCTCTCTCTTTCACTTTCTTATTGTCAACTCCAGACCACCAGGTTCCAGTCCATTAAAGGACTCCAACACTGATTAATGCCTGATCATTGGAATTCAGAATATTTCTGTAGGTAGCAGAATCCTGGAAAAGGTTGTCAACAAGTCTTTGAATTTTGAGAAACATTGTTCACTCTTTCAACTTTTAATATTTATTTGCTAGAACACAGAGAATGAGAAAATAATAAAAGAAAGAGGCAAGTTGTTGAACAGAAAAAAAAAATTCTAGAATTAAAAAAAAAAAAAACAGAATGAGTAATCCAAAATATATTGGTGTACCAGAGAGTTCATAAATTCAAGTTAGAATCAGGTATCAATGAAATAGTCCCATTTCAAAAACTGAAACCGCTAGATTAGAGGTCAACCAAGTATGACCTTTGTGCTTAATCTAATTTGTAGCTTGTTTTTATATGTATCCAAGTTGAAAGTTACTTTTAGAATCCTAAAACATCATAAAGACACACATGTAGGAGCACAAAATGCAAAGCAAAGGGAATGTATTTGCCTATAAAGTAGCTTGCACATTATTAGTGGCAAACACTTGGATCCTGTCTATTTTGTGTATGTGCAGTAGTCCCTGGCAAGCCCAAAGTTTACACTATAGGAGGAGTCAAAGGGTTAATTTTCAAAGTATCACCTCTACAGATAATATATTTTGCAATGCATTTCTTTCCCATGACACTTCTGCCTCAGTCCTATTACATGGCTGCCAGACTTCAATTCCTTCCCTGAACAAATCTGCAAAGAAAGGCTTGTGGTTCACCAGAATGTTCTTCCCAAAGCCATTTTTATCAGAAAACAATTTTACTTCTCCTTGTCTGATTTTTACCTCTGAATCACGTAGTCAGTGAGTCATTCTATCAGCTACTCACTTAATATTTTAAAAACATTGGTCAGGCACTAGGCACTGTTCTAGAAGTGGAGAGTAAACTGATGACCAGGATAGAGTCCCATGTGCAGCTTGCTTCCAGTCTGTGGATGTGGACCAGAAAAGAAGGAAAGAAAGGAGGGACAGATGGAAAAGGAATGGAGGGAGGGAAAGCAAGCTCTGTGGAGAGGGCAACACCAGACGATCAAACGGATTGGGAAATTATTTAAAAATGGTCAGAGTTTCTCTCTGAACAGATGCTTGGGTCAAGATGGAAATAATCAGAAGGAAACAGGTGTGGTGAGGAAGCCTCCTGATGCAGGAATGGTCAAGCAAAGCAGGTCAAGGAGAAGGCAGAACCCTGAGCCGTCCTCACCACTGCTTCAGATGTTTTAACCTGTGACACAAGGAGTAACTATTCCAGCAGAAATTCAAACTTTTGTCATCAACCTTGGCAACCACTAAAAACAATATCAATCGTATAAAAGGTTGGTGCACAGCAGTCTCAACATCGTGATAGTCAGCAAAATCTTCTTTCCCCATTTAAAAGCAGACGCAAATAAACACTTTTCTGAAGAAAATTTCCAAAGAACTATCACATTGAAGCTTATGATTAAATATCTCAGAAATGTATCTGCTGTATTCTTACGGAGTTTCTGCCCAAAAAAAGATCACTGCAGACTAGGGTTTTCTGAATTCAGTTACCTGAATGAATAGCACTGGAGAGTCTTGAGGAAGAGTTGAAATTGGAACAGTAGAGGAGGGGGTGGTGACAGCCACACTTGGAGAGGTTTTCCCCCTGAAGAATAAAACAGAACAGTTTGCCTACGGTACAGTGTTTATGAGTAAAATAGAAGATATATCTGGAAAGAAAACCTTAGAACAAGTGACTGTGAGCCTGTTCAAAAATGTCTTCCAATTTAAAGAGCAGACTTTTTAGGAGAAAGGGAGATTTTAATATTCACACAGCCACACTATATTAAATAAATCAAGCACTTATTACCCAGTGCATGTAAAAAGGTACTGTTGGTGATCTGCAGACAACAAGGGGAGTGATTCAAATCACGCTATCCGTTCACCTCAGCCCTAGAAGTCGATATTCTTTCTACCTGGATGTTAATGATTGATGTCCTACACAGTATTAATGACTGCTGTGAATCACTGGAAATGTTTTCAACTTTATTTTCCAGGAGAGCTTAAGGAGTACTTTTGAGTCTCTCAGTGCATTATGAAATTAGGATGAATGTGATATTCCTACTGCAACATTGCATATGGTCCTTCCAGGTCAGTGATACATTTATCACAGAAATGCCTCAGTTCCACTGACCCTTTTCCTCCAAGTTATTCCAACAGTAATAGAGAACATAGCTTTTACGGTTTTAAGACCAAACTGTTGTATTCTAATATTGTCACAAATGCTATATTTTAATTATGAAAACGAAGTCTACAAATATTTTGTTTTAAAGCATTGTGAAAACAAAGTGTGCAAATGATTTGTTTTAAAGCATTTTATAGCTAGAGATTCCTGTAAGAGTTAACTCTGATTGATTAAATATTTTCAAATCAAAATATATTCAGTGCCTCTGTGTTAATATATTCATCGTAACTCTCAGTTGACCACACAGAGATTTCCACGAAACTCCATACACAGGCTGACACTGCTTCCTTTTTCTTATCTTCTTAAGAAAGCTGATAATGACCACGACAAGTTTATTAAGAGAGAGTAGAACAAACTGAGAAAGCAGAGCTGACATATATATGTGCTATCATGTGTGAAATAGATAGCTAGCAGGAAGCTAGCGTAAAACACAGGGAGCCCGGGCATTCTGTGAGACAGACCGGTGGGATTGGCGGGAGTGGGGGGAGTCTTAAGGTGGAGGGTACACATATATATATAATTATGGCTGATCTACGTAGATGTATGGAAGAGACAGTGACTTTATTTTCTTGGGCTCCAAAATCACTGCAGATGGTGACTGCAGCCATGAAATTAAGACGCTTACTCCTTGGAAGAAAAGTTATGACCAACCTAGATAGCATATTACAAAGCAGAGACATTACTTTGCCAACAAAGGTCCATCTAGTCAAGGCTACGGTTTTCCAGTGGTCATGCATGGATGCAAAGAACTGACTCATTTGAAAAGACCCTTGTGTGTTCTTCAGTTTATCTTCCACATCCATTGAACAATAGTTTTAAAAAGCATAGTTGTGTATTGCACTGTTCAAAAATATACCACAATCACTGATGATGTAACCCAAATGCTTCATGTAGTGAACAGAGATCTTATGATTTTGATCTTATTTTCATCTACTTTCTTGTTTTTATTTTTTTATTTTTATTTTTTATAGTAATTTTTATTTTTATTTATTTATTTTTTAATTTTTACTTTATTTTACTTTACAACACCGTATTGGTTTTGCCATACATTGACATGAATCCACCACGGGTGTATATGAGCCATCACCCTGAGATGTCATCAAAAAAGAAAACTACAGGCCAATATCACTGATGAAATTAGATGCAAAAATCCTTAACAAAAATACTTTCTTCTTTTTAAAATCTTCCCATTTAAATACCTAAGTCATATTGGACTAGATTAGAATTTACAAAATGACTGTTCTGAAATAAATTGTGTGCCATTCTTGAAGTCTCAATATCACTCACTGAGAAAAAGATTCTTGACAGTAGGTTCACAAAGTAGGTGTGGTTCATCGGGGTCATAATACAATATCAAAATTAGTATCAGGCACTTTTGTTATTTTATACCTGACAATGTAAATCTTCTTTAAAAAGCTCTGAAAACATGTTCTCACTATAAATATACAGGGATGATTATATTGCCATTATTTACAATTGCTCAAATATGAAAATAACCCAACTGTCTATCAACAATAGAACAGATAAATAAACTAGTATGTACACCCAATGGAATACTATACAGCAATGTAAACTAACAATGTTATATCAACATCATGGATAAATTCCAAACTAAAAGTATATAGAAACAAAAAGGTATATGTATTATGATTCAATTTATGTGAATTCCAACAACAGATAGAACTAACCTACAGTATCTGCCACAAGAAGAGTTTTTCATTTGGGAATTTTGGTTTGCTCAAAAGTACACTCTTGTCAAACTCTAAGTGGTAAATACTTGAAGCCCAAGAACCTCTTCACCTACAGAGTGGGAACCTCTTCACCTACAGTGTGGGAAACTCTTCACCTACAGAGTGGGAACCTCTTCACCTGCAGAGTGGGAACCTCTTCACCTACAGTTCCCAATCTTTTGCAGCTTTGAGCTCCTCCATTTGCTGCTACTCTGCGTAGAATGACACACCTCTGTTTATACAGCTAATCTTAACACGTCTCTATGTTTTATCCAAGCAGTGTTTCTTGTTTATCTTATGAAGCTATGTTTATGTTTCTTGTTTATTTTATTTTATGATGAGGAAAGCTCGCTGTCTTTCCTTGGTCTTCTGAAGGATCCATGCTTTCCTTCTGTATAACATTTATCTCAGTGTATTGTAGTTGTTCATTTTTAGATTCATGACTTTTACCCAAATCTGTGGTTTCCAATTCTGTTTTTCTCATGCTTGATATGCTCAAACCTGAGGTGCCATCATATATGTACATGCATATGCCTATGTATATGAATATAGATATGTGCATGTAAGAAGCAGAATAAGCTCTAGACTAAATGAGCTGACATAACTCTCAACTGAAAGAGGACATTCAATAAATCCTTAAGAAGAATTCTTATTTTTGTCTTTTCAAAGCATTCAATATTTTCACAAATTATTTGAAAAGTTATTTTTTGCTGAAGATATATAAACCCCTTCCTATTCAATCTTTTCCATAATTTTGCATTATTAAGAAATTTTAAAACTATGTTTCAAATTTCTTTAGATTTTAATAATGAATCTATAGTTAATGAATTCTGCATGACAGGATTTTGTTACATGTCATGCTTTTAGAATTCATGCACAATTACTCAACTTTCTCAGAACAATCAATCATTTAAAAAATCATCCTTTTAACCTTTTATTTGAAACAATGCAGCTACTATCTCTATCTTCAAAAAGCAAAACCCAGAAAAACCTTCTTTGTCTCACTTTGTTACTCACTGTTACTCATTTAGACTGAAAATGATTTGAGCTTATATTTCATCTGAGAAAATCACATTTTGAGAGTGTAATTAAATCAAATATGAATTGAAACAAAAACATTTCTGTTAGGAAAATATCTAAAAGTCAAGGTGTTTGTTTTTTTTTTCTCCTTTGAAATTGGTTTTCTTATTATTTATTAATGGTGCAGTGCTCTCTGCAAATGCTTATATTTGACCTAATAATAACAATCTCCATATTAATGAAAGATGGATTTGCAAAGGCTGCTTTTTAATGTCTCCCAATACTATACTAAAGGCTGTCATTCCTTAAAGTTTGAGATTCCTGGTCAAACTGCAAAGCCATGTTCAGAAGTAACTTGATTCCTTGGAGTATAGTATAATAGTTATCCAATTTCAAAAAGTAAAACAATCTAGTATAAATGCCAAGGCAGTGTTTTAGGACACAGTTCAGTTCAGTCCCTCAGTCGTGTCCAACTCTTTGCGACCCCATGGACTGTAGCACACCAGGCCTCCCTGCCCATCACCAACTCCCAGAGTTTACTCAAACTCATGTCCATTGAGTGAGTGATGTCATTCAACCATCTCATCCTCTGTCACCTCCTTCTCCTCCTGCCTTCAATCTTTCCCAGCATCAGGGTCTTTTCAAATGAGTCAGCTCTTCACATCAGTTGGCCAAAAGATTGGAGTTTCAGCTTCAACATCATTCCTTCCAATGAATATTCAGGACTTATTTTCTTTAGGATGGACTGGTTGGATCCCCTTGAAGTCCAAGGGACTCTGAAGAGTCTTCTCCAACACCACAGTTCAAAAGCATCAATTCTTCAGTGCTCAGCTTTTTTATAGTCTATCTCTCACATCCATACGTGACTACTGGAAAAAACATAACTTTGACTAGATGGATCTTCATGGACAAAGTAATGTCTCTGCTTTTGAATATACTATCTAGGTTGGTCATAACTTTTCTTCCAAGGACTAAGTGTCTTCTAATTTCATGGTTACAGTCACCATCTGCAGTGATTTCGAGCCCCCCAAAATAAAATCTGTCACTGCTTCCACTGTTTCCCTATCTATTTGCCATGAAATGATGGAACCAGATGCCATGATCTTCGTTTTCTGAATGTTGAGCTTTAAGCCAACTTTTTGACTATCCTCTTTCACTTTCATCAAGAAGCTCTTTAGTTCTACTTTGCTTTCTGCTATAGGGTGGTGTCATCTGCATATCTGAGGTTATTGATATTTCTCCTGGCAATCTTGATTCCAGCTTGTGTTTCTTCCAGCCCAACGTTTCTCATGATGTACTCTGCATATAAGTTAAATAAGCAGGATGACAATATATGCAGCCTTGATGTACTCCTTTTCCTATTTGGAAACCAGTCTGCTGTTTCATGTTCAGTTATAACTGTTGCTTCCTGACCTGCATACAGATTTCTCAAGAGGCAGATTAAATGGTCCGGTATTCCCATCTCTTTCAGAATTTTCCACATTTTGTTGTGATCCATACAGTCAAAGGCTTTGGCATTGTCAATAAAGCAGAAGTAGATGTTTTTCTGGAACTCTCCTGCTTTTGCCATGATCCCGCGGATGTTGGCAATTTGATCTCTGGTTCCTCTGCCTTTTCTAAAACCAGCTTGAACATCTGGAGGTTCACGGTTCACGTATTGCTGAAGCCAGGCTTGGAGAATTTTGAGCATTACTTTACTAGCGTGTGAGATGAGTCCAATTCTGCAGTAGTTTGAGCATTCTTTGGCATTGCTCTCCTTCGGGTTTGGAATGAAAATTGACCTTTTCCAGTCCTGTGGGTATTGTTGAGTTTTCCAAATTTCTTGGCATATTGAGTGCAGCACTTTCACAGCATCATGCTTGAGTATTTGAAACAGCTCAACTGGAATTCCATCACCTCCACTAGCTTTGTTTGTAGTGATGCTTCCTAAGGCCCACTTGACTTCACATTCCATAGGATCATGTAATAACAACATGCTCATAGAGCCTAATTACATACAATTTGTTGAAGTTACCAAATATGCTTTCTTTGAGATGAAGTTCATGTGATGAGTGCAGAAGTGTCAAAGGTATAAAGTTAGGACATAATGACTGTGGAATACTAGGGAAAATATTCATATAATGCATGAAATCTCCTTCTAAAATATTCTGGATTGCTATCTCTTCAGCATAACTTACTTCTCTAGTATTTGATCTTCACAGATGCATCTTCCTTCTTTATCAAGTTGTGTTTGAATGCTGCCTCATACTCTTCTGCTTACTTTGTATGTTAGTTGGGATGCAGTGTTATCACTGACTCATTGGACATGAGTTTGAGTAAACTCCGGGAGTTGGTGATGGACAGTGAGGCCTGGCGTGCTGCAGTCCAGGGGTCGCAAAGAGTCAGACACGACAGAGTGACTGAACTGAACTGAACTGGGATGCTATAGAGGTAGCAATGTGAGCCCAGCATATTATTTTACAATCTTAATGAAGTAGTGTTTGTTAGATTACTGGTAAATTTTATTCAGTAGTCGAAATTTTGACTGCTAACTTAAACCCTGCTGAATTTCTAATTTTGTTATAACTAATCCTACAAGCAGAATACTCCTTTTTAGATGCAGAATTTGATTTAGTATTTACAACTCATAATTCAATTGCAAATATTTACTTCTAAAAATGATATGTACAAACAAAACATTCAATGATAAGTTTGTGTATTTCCCATTTCCTAGTGTAAATCTAATCCCTACTTATTTAGAAAAATTACAGATTCATGGAGGTTTAAGAATGATATCTCAGATCTTTGAAAGAAAGATTTAGTCTATGATCTTTTTTCAGTTTCAAAATAGACTCAGGATAATTCAAGGCTGAAATATTAATGTATTAGTTTGCTAGTGGGACTAACAAAATGTCACAACCTGGGTGGCTTAAGCAGCAGAAATTTATTTTCTCACAGATCTGGAGGCTAGAAGTCCAAAACCAAGGTGTTGTCAGGTTTGGCCTCTCCTGAGGGCTCCCTCCTGGGCTTCCAGATGACCACCGTCTCGCTGAGTCCTCACGCAGCTTTTCCTTTAAGCTCCTGCATCCCTGGGGTCCTTTTGTTCAGTTTTCCCCCTTGTGCAGTAATACCAGTCAGATGGGACTGGGGACTACCTGTATAACCTCATTTCACCTTAGACACCTCTTTCACATCCCGGTCTCCACATAGAACACATTCTGAAATACCAAGGGCAACTTGGGCTTCAATACATGTATTTAGAGGGAACATAATTCCGTCTGTGACAATTAGTGTTAGGTGAACACACTCTGTGAGCATTCATGGGTGGAAGTCCTGGCACAAACAATAAAATGTAAGGCGGTAAAGTCCTCTGTTCCTAACATTCTATTGTCCGAAGAGTATCCCGGGATAGGTGAGGGAGGCCAATAAGAGAATCGCTGGAGAGATTCCTTGGTTTTCAGCCTGAGGAGAGACTTTCTGGTTGTACCACCAAGGTAGGCAGGGGATTGGGATTTGGTTGGTAGGTACCTACTCAGAATGCAGAGGAAATTTAGCCTACTCACCAACAGGAGATTCAGGGAACAGCAAGCCCACTGATGAAACAATGAAACATTGCTCCAGAACATTCAGGTAATGGTCACTAAGAGGTTTCCTCACAGAAATTTCTGCTCTGAAGCCACCGGTCAGCCATTTTCTTCTTGTCCCCCCACAAAAGCAAACAAACTGACTGGAGAACGTGTCCCACAGTGTGACAAGGATAAGCCAATCAAATGGAATATGAGAGGTGGATGCCACCTGAGGACAAGGCTGCTCCATTGGATGAAAGTGCATCCAGATGCTGCCTCCTGCAGATTCCAACGTGAGTGTATTCTGGTGAGAAATAACCAGAGAACAAGACGGTATCTCTTGGCAGGTGCCAGCACAAGATGGCTGTGGACAGGGGGCTTCCCACATAAATAATGACAGAGGAATTTGCATTTGACCAAAATGTAGGTTGTAAATGGCTGAAGGACTGAAAAACTGCTGTACTCACACATCATTTCAAGATCTTAGAGATTTAGTAATTAAAAACTAGGCAGAATAGTTGGCTCAAGAAAACACTGAGATAAAATAGAGATTTTATGTTTTTGCATGAATAAATTGTTTGCCTAAGAATTTCTTTCTAGTGCATATTTTTTTCAAAAGTTTATTATGGTATGAATGTATGTTGTCTGGGGTTGGGTGTACTTTTGCAACATTTTTTGTTGCTCGCATTGTCTTCTCAAAGGAAAGTGAATAAATGGCCATGGTTATAAATCTTAGGCTAGGAGCTGACTCATTTGAAAGACCCTGATGCTGGGAAAGATTGGAGGCAGGAGGAGAAGGGGACGACAGAGGATGAGATGGTTGGATGGCATCACCGACTCAATGGACATGAGTTTGGGTGGACTCCAGAAGTTGGTGATGGACAGGGAGGCCTGACGTGCTGCAGTCCATGGGGTCGCAAAGAGTCAGACACAACTCAGCGACTGACCTGAACTGAAGGCAAAGTCTTCTACTTTGGAGGACTACCTAACTTTTTTTGCAGAATCTGAATGCCTAAATTTGCTTAAATAAACAATAGTGAACGATATAAATATGCTGTCTGAGGAGGGGGGTAAATGTTTCTTGCATCATGGTTTCAGGGAACAGACAATAGCAGGGGACTAAGAATACAGGTTGCCTCTTGTTAGTAAAATAATGCAGATATGATAGCATCTGATGCATAGATTTGAGACTAGGAGACACCCAGATAAACTTGTTCTCAGAACAAATCGACAGTGAAGTGCTCGGTACAACCTGAACTCGTCTCTTACCTTTCTGCCTTGCTTAGGCTCTTTCCTCTCAAATGGCACAGATCATAAACACAGGCAGTATGTACCTGAATAATTCATCAGGAGACTGGAAGTTACTAAAAGGAAAGAAAAGAAAAGAAAACTAAACTGCTGAAACAGCAATACTAACCACCATTACTGAGAATGTCAGTTTACAGTAGAGATTATTGGGAGTTATTTGGACTAGTTCATAATTCACAAGGAAACATTCATGTTTATTTGTTCCACATAATAAAATGAACTTACTCTGGAACATGGCCAGGGGCTGATGGGATAGTTATTGCATCAGCTTCATATGTTTAGACATATTTAACTTTGCTTTAATCAGTTTTCTCATCTATAAAATAAGGAAATGCTATTTTCAGAGTTGTGCTGCTGAAATTTTTAATGCAACTGTCTTTAATAATATAATTATTGTTTTTATTTATAACAATTTTTTAAAATAAATTTCTGAGTTAGCATTTTTACTGGTTTCAATATTACAAAAGTATGTTCAAAGGGGAGAAATTTTGTATCTGAAATAGTGCATACTTTGAAATTCTTCTGTAAAATTATCATTTATAATTGAGAGAAGAATAGATACTGGAAAATAGGAAAGATGATTTGGTAAAATCTAAGGAGTACATCAAGGCTGTATATTGTCAGCATGCTTATTTAACTTCTATGCAGAGTACATCATGAGAAATGCTGGACTGGAGGAAACACAAGCTGGAATATTAATGAATAACACTATTTTATCTTACAGACTAGAAAAAAAAATATTTCCAAATTTATTCAGCAGTATTATATTCTGAATAGAATTTTAGTCTCTAGAAACCAGAGACTTATGCTTAATTAATAAATTAAGTAGAGTCTATTACTTGACCATCAAATCTCTTGAATACTCATGTTTAAGTAAACATTTTTGATTTACGTTAACAATTAAGTTAGAATGAAATCCAATTAAAGTTCAATTAGCAATTTAAAGATTCAGATTTGCAAAATGTATAGTAAATTCTAATCTTCTTTCAGCTATTGATGTACATGTTCGGAATATTAAGTTCTTACATGTTCCTAATAACATTTTCATTTTCACATGCAGTGCACATGCTGAGTCAATGCCTTCTAATAAGTCTTATTCTAGTAAAGCAACCTGGAGCTGATAATTGATGTTATTATCAACAAATGAAATCAATCAATCTAAGTAAATCTCAGTTCTCTTTTTTCTTTTCTTAATATAATTATGATAAAATATTCTGATGTGCTCAACAAAGCAGTTCCACTGTGTGTGAGCTGCTTTCTGGATGAATGGAGTGAATATTAATAGAATTTTTGTAGCAATAACAAGCTTTCTTAACTCTGCAATTTATGTTATATAAGAAATGGATGATTCAAACAAAGGAATAAGTAGGAAGATCTATTTGCAGGGAGAAAAAAAGACATTTCACTTTAAGTGTTACTATTTATGTGCCAGGTAGCATAAGACCTATAGAATGAAAGCTTCAAGAATGTTTTATAAACAAAATTTTCCTTAACAGTCATTCCCAGATAGGAAGAGTTAAGGAGGACCCTTATTCATCACTCTCAGTTACTGGTAAGGACACAAAGAAGAATCTGAAGTCTTATCCATGGCAAAACAAGTTTACTGAAGAAGGAACAGAAGCAATACCTCAAGGGAGAGATGGGCCAAGCCAAGAGAGAAGCTGACTCTGAAAGGGTGAGGTACAGAGGTTATCAAGACAAGGCTCTTACGTGTTCGTCTAGCTGGGTGTAGACTGACAGCTTTGAAGGACAGTTGCAAGTTACATGAGAGCAGGCTCTATTGCACATGCCTTTCCCATAGTTCAGTCTGCTATAGTCAGATGCATGTATGTATAGGATATTTATGAACTCTCCATGTGCCCCTGGCTGCCTAAGGTCACTTGAGGACACAGCTGTGCCTCAAGGGCACATGTGAGGGAGTTGGAGAATTCCCTGCAGCTAGTTCGCATCCACTGTCCACAGTAGGGCACGTGCTCCTGATTGAAAAAATCTCTCTGGTTAGTTTGTAGTGAACCTGTGAGCTCTCCTTGGTGCATTTGGGTGTCTCTTGGGAGACAGCTTGAACCTTTTTTGACTAGGCTACCCCTTTTTGCTCATGCCTAACTTCCTACCTAACACCATGGCCAACTTTTATGAAACTATACTAATTTATTGGAAACGTATTTTCAAATAAGTCAAGCAAACGAACTGAAACATAGTTTGACAACACACAAAATACATGAAATCATGTTGGTATCAAAATTCAGGCTATGCAGTTATTGCAGATTAGTGTGAAGCATTATGTGACTCGTGTGGAGGCAGAAGAGTGAATGGCCTTGGTGGATTCATGCTATGAAAACCCAAATGCCCACTTTGAGAGAAGTGTCAGGGTTATGCTCATGCCCTTAGCTACAGGTGCTGCAACCAACATGTGACGTGATATTGGAAGCCAGGTCTCATGACCCAAAGCACTCATACAGTCAAGGAGTAAAATCTAATAAACTGTGCCACTCAAGTTAATACTTGGGACCTCAGCATCAGTCAATGGGTCACTCTAAGCCCAGCACTTAACCAGGAATCACAGGGAGAACTCTAGATCTGGAAAGAGAAAGCATGGTTTCAGTTTTAGAGAGGTGGACAAGGGCAGGAACTGAGAGCAAAAGAAGGTGATTAATGATTTAAAAGACAGGGAAGAAGAGAAATAGAAAGGGATCTCTCTCTTGACAGACTGTTAGCCACTAGTAGCCTCAAGGGCTCTGTCCCTTTGGTTAGCCATATAGTTTGTTCATTAAGAATGTGAACTCTGGAACCACACTGGGAAGTGAAGTGAAAGTCACTTAGTTGTGTCCGACACTTTGAGCCCCATGGACTATACAGTCCATGGAATTCTCCAGGGCAGAATACTGGAGTGGGAAGCCTTTCCCTTCTCCAGGGGATCGAACCCAGGGATTGAACCCAGGTCTTCTACATTGCAGGTGGATTCTTTACCAGCTGAGCCACAAGAGAAGCCCAAAAAAGTGGAGTGGGTAGTCTATCCATTCTCCAGCCGATCTTCCCAACACAGGAAACGAACCAGGGTCTCCTGTTTTGCAGGCAGATTCTTTACCAACTGAGCTATTAGGGAAGCCCTAAAGTGAAAGTTGTTCAGTCGTATCTGACTCTTTGCGATCCCATGCAATAGTTCGTGGAATTCTCCAGGCCAGAATACTGGAGTGAGTAGCTGTTCCCTTCTTCAGGGGATCTTCCCAACCCAGGGGTCAAACCCAGGTCTCCCACATTGCAGGTGAATGCTTTATCAGCTGAACCACCAGAGAACCACATTGACAACTCTTAATTCTTACCTTTGTAATTTGCAGCTGTGTGACTCTGGCAATGTATTTGACCTCTCTGTGCATCAATTTTGTCATCTGTAAAAAGAACATTATAATTGTCTCTGTTCAGTTGCTCAATAATGTCTGACCCTTTTCAACCTCATAGACTGCAGCTGACCAGACTTCCTTGTCCTGCACTGTCTCCCAGAGTTTGCTCAAACTCATGTCCATTGAGTCAAGCCATCCAATGATCTCATCCTCTGTCTCTTCCTTCTCCTGCTCTCAATTTTTTCCAGCATCAGGATCTTTTTTAATGTGTTGGCTCTTCTCATCAGATGGCCAAAGTATTGGAACTTCATATTCAGCATCAGTCCTTCCAATGAATATTCAGGGTTGATTTCTTTAGGTTTGACAAGTTTGATCTCCTTGCAATGCAAGGGACTCTCAAGAGTCTTCTCCATCGCCACAGTTCGAAAACATCAATTCTTCAGCACTCAGCCTTCTGTATGATCCAAATCTCACATCTGTACATGACTACTGGAAAAACCATAGATTTGACCAGACAGACCTTTGTTGGCAAAGTGATACCTCTGCTTTTTAATACACTGTCTAGACTTGTCAAAGCTTTTCTTCCAAGGAGCAAGCATATTTTAATTTCATGGCTGCAATCACCATCCTCAGTCATTTTGGAGCCTAAGAAAATTATAATAGTATTTAAATCATAGTGATGTGGTAATGATTACTATGTATGTTAACAGAAAGAGCATGAGCAGAATAATATATATTTTAAGCACTGTGCCAGTTATTGACTCTATGGATTTCTTCATTGAAATGAAGAAAATCAAAAACTGTTTTTCATTGCAATTTTAGATTGTTAGAAAATTAGAGTAATTATTACTTAATGCCATGTTCTAAAAATAAGTGGTATGTAATCTTTGAAGTAAACACAAAGTAGAGGAAAGTTGAAAAATGTAAGAGAAGAAAATAGTGCTGTTCCAAAATAACTAGCCTGGATTTGAAGATTAGCTAGAATGATGACTTGGAATTGATTCAAGTTCCTTTTACTTTGTTTTGCTACCGAGTCACGACACAAACTGTGCAAAGGCCAGTCTCAAGGGCAGGCACACATGTCAGGGAAAGCAGACTTTAAAGCTTCCAAGTACTTCTTAAAGGAACTGCAGCCAAAGGTCAGGGATCAATACAGCCAATGTGAAGTAAGATGTCTTCAAGGCCAGAGGAGCCATGCGTGGGAGCAGACGGTCTTTCATTGCCTCAGGCTGCGTAGGACCATGCGAGCACTCAAGGATCCATTCTATTATTATACAAGGAGATTTGCATTCTGTATATATCTGTAGTTGATTCCTCGCTGAATCCTTGGCTCCAGGTAGCATGCTTTAAAAAGATTGTAAATCTCACTAGTATTAGCAGCATTGTAACTCTTAAAGCATTTTCCTTTATCTGTGATATGCTAGGTTAAAGTCTAGTAGTATCTGTAACTTGAACATATTCTCAACTTTTTATGAAGAGTCCTGAGAATTCCATGGGAGAATTGAGCTTCTTTGTTGTGTTAGGTAGTTAGAATAGGGAAAAGGAGGCCAGGATGGCGGTGGCTAAGACAAGGCAAGGAAAAGCCTGTGAAAATAGAACAAAGGAAGGTCCGGGGACCGGGGTACAGACCTCAGGTAGGACAAGCAGCGCTCCTGGCTAGCCTGGTTACTGAGGGCAGGCCCAGGGGGAGGAGAAAAGACGTGAAAAAAGGAGCCAAAACTGGGCCAGGGGCCGCTCTTCTCTTAGAGTCTTTTGGGTCAGCATGCCTCACTCCTTGGGATGTATTTTCATTTACTTTCTAAATAAAACTGAGCTGTAACACGGAACTGTAACACTGGTCCATCTGAGGGCTGTAACACTGCTCTGTGGCTTCAAATTTTTGTTGTGAAGAGACAGAACTGAGGAAATTACACACTCCCCCAACAGAAAGTTGGTAGGATATAGACCTATGGACTTAGAGATATGATCTTAGAAAAGAGGACTAAAATTTTCTGCTTAGAGTAAAATATAAAACTGAAGTGATGGAACCTAGTATAGAGTCTGTGAAACTTCACATTGCTATTAATGTTGACTGTGATTGTTAGATATTAACTCAGTTCAGTTCAGTTCAGTTCAGTCGCTCAGTCATGTCCGACTCTTTGCGACCCCATGAATCGCAGCACTCCAGGCCTCCCTGTTCATCACCATCTCTCGGAGTTCACTCAGACTCACATCCATCGAGTCAGTGATGCCATCCAGCCATCTCATCCTCGGTTGTCCCCCTCTCCTCCTGCCCCCAATCCCTCCCAGCATTAGAGTCTTTTCCAATGAGTCAACTCTTCGCATGAGGTGGCCAAAGTACTGGAGTTTCAGCTTTAGCCTCATTCCTTCCAAAGAAATCCCAGGGCTGATCTCCTTCAGAATGGACTGGTTGGATCTCCTTGCAATCCAAGGGACTCTCAAGAGTCTTCTCCAACACCACAGTTCAAAAGCATCAATTCTTCAGCGCTCAGCCTTCTTCACAGTCCAACTTTCACATCCATACATGACCACAGGAAAAACCATAGCCTTGACTAGACGGACCTTAGTGGGCAAAGTAATGTCTCTGATTTTGAATATGCTATCTAGGTTGGACATAACTTTTCTTCCAAGGAGTAAGTGTCTTCTAATTTCATGGCTGCAATCACCATCTGCAGTGACTTTGTAGCCCAAAGAAATAAAGTCTGACACTGTTTCCAAATCTTTTTTGTACAGTTCTTCTGTGTATTCTTTCCACCTCTTCTTAATATCTTCTGCTTCTGTTAGGTCCATACCATTTCTGTCCTTTATCAAGCCCATCTTTGCATGAAATGTTCCCTTGGTATCTCTAATTTTCTTGAAGAGATCTCTAGTCTTTCCCATTCTGTTATTTTCCTCTATTTCTTTGCATTGACCATATGAAATTTTAAAGATAATCACAAAAATGTTATGAAAGTATAACACTGGAATTATATTTCCATAAAATTAATTTAAAAATACTGGATACCAGGCTTCAATCCATATCATTGGAAAATTAAAGATTTTCAGCAACATACTTCTTAAATAAGTAAATATTAAACAAAATACAATTACAAATATGAACTTCAAACTGTAGAATCTTATACAAAATATTCAAAAGTTATAATGCAAACATTCCAGCAATTGGGGTTTTAAGAATATTTTTCAAATTTAACATCACAAGAGTTAAAGCTTGTAAGCTAAAATCTTTAAACCTTTAAAATGTTTAGAAAATTTGATCTTTTCAATGAAGTATATAGAATTGGTTAAAGTTTGCCAGAAATACTTTCAAAATGAAATTCACAAATAATTGCGGCCTGCCAGGCTCCTCTACCCATGGAATTATCCAGGCCAGAATGCTGGTGTGAGATGCTACTCCCTTCTCCAGAGCATCTTTCCAACCCAAGGATCAAACCCAGGTCTTTCACACTGCAGGTGGATTCTTTACCATCTGGGCCACCAGGGAAGCCCCCAAATTTTATCATAAATACCTTCCAAATGAAACGACAGTATTGTAAATATATAGCCGGAATCTTAAAGTCAACATTTTACCACACAAAGAAGACATATAAATGTCAAATAAACATATGACAAGATTCTCTGCACAGTTTGTCATGAAAATTAATACAATAGTGTGATACCACAACATATCTTTTAGGTTGGTGAACGTTCAGAACACTGGCAACATCAAACTTTGGTAAGAACATGAGGCCGCAGGATCTCATTCATCGCTTGTGGGAACACAAAATGTT
Source organism: Cephalophus harveyi (assembly GCA_006410635.1). NCBI lineage: Eukaryota > Metazoa > Chordata > Mammalia > Artiodactyla > Bovidae > Cephalophus > Cephalophus harveyi. The sequence continues at coordinate 560,414 of SJYT01040030.1, forward strand.
GCAGCTACTTTGGAAGACATTGTGGTGGTTTCTTACAAAGCTAAACACATTTGGACCAAACAATCTAGCAATTGCTTTCCTTAATATTTGCTTCGAGGATTTGAGAACTTATGTCCACAGAAAAACCTTCACAAGAATGTTTCTAACAGCTTTATTCATAACTGTCAAAACTTGGAAGAAACCAAGATGTTTTCAGTAGGCGAAAGGATTAATAAATTACGGTACATCCAAACAACTGAATATTATTCAATAATGAAAAAAAAAAAAAGAAAAACAACTATTAAGTCATGACAAGACATAGAGGAACCTTAAATGCAAATTGCAAAGTGAAAGAAGCCAGCCTGAAAAGACTAGATATTATATGATTCCAACTATATGACATTCTGGAAAAGTAAAAACTATAGAGACAATAAAAAGATCAGTGGTTGTCAAGGGCTGTGGAGGTGGGTGGTAAACAGGCAGACCACAAAGGATTTTTAGCACAATGAAATATTCTGTATGATATAATAATGATGGATACATGTCATTACATTTTTTCTTTCAAACCCATATAATGCACAACACAAAGAAGGAATTATGTTAACTATAGACTTTGGGTAATGCTGATGTGTTAATAGAGCTTTATCTTTGGTAAAAAATGTATTGTTCTGATGAATGATGTTGATAATGGAATAGTCCATGCATCTATGAAGGCAGAGGCTACATGGGAAATATCCATACCTCTCTCTCAATTTTGTTGTAAACTTTAACATGTTGTAAAAAAAAGTCTTTGAAAATATTGTAAATGAAATTACAAAGCCAAATGTAAATCAATTTATTTTTCCCTAAATTCAGTTCTTGTTTTTCTATATTAATTCAGGTTTCTTTATTGTTGAATAGAGCTCTCTTTTCAAATATTCTAACATAATTTACCTTCAGTTCAGTTCAGTTCAGTTGCTCAGTGGTGTCCGACTCTTTGCGACCCCATGAATCGCAGCACACCAGGCCTCCCTGTCCATCACCACCATGACCCGCCCATCTTGGGTGGCCCCACAGGGCATGGCTTAGTTTCATTGACTTAGACAAGGCTGTGGTCCTAGCATGATTAGATTGATTAGTTTTCTGTGATTATGGTTTCATTTATAATTTACCTTAATAAATGTAAAAAAGTAATGTTTCAGAAAGTATTTAACACAAAATTAGCTATATATAGATGTACTTATATGGTCTATGCAATGGACCTTATACATGTGAATGTAGTGGTGATTATGGTAAATAATGTCAGGAAATGTTTTAATTAGAATAAGATGGCTAACGTTTGACTTGTAATTATTTGACTGCAGTGTGTGCTTTTTAAGTGAGTTCACAGCATGGTTGATTTCTATTGGGAAAAAATGGGGTGATACTAATGTATTTCCCATTTACTTAATATTATGAAAAGATAAGGATACAGCTAACTGAATGGGAAAACAAAGAACTGATTCTTTACAGCCAAGCACAGGCAATACCAGTCTAATGTATAAAGCTGTATTTCCTCTTCTGCTGTCTTTGGTAGAGCTTCAGAGAGCTGTAATTGTGAATTTTGAATATAATAATAAAAACCTGACAGTAACAATGGACTGTGTCACTACGTTAATGAAGACTTTTGCAGAACTTGAAAGATAACATACCCAGCAATTGTGAACTAATGTGGATTCTGCAAAAACAGTGAAAGTAAAGAAATGGCTTCAGAATAATACAATATGGGTTTCAGGAATAGGATATGGCTTGTTCTTCTGTTCATCCAGCTGTCATAGATGATGCCATTTTCCTAACAAATAAATTATTGATGTCCCTAAGGCTGTTTCCCAAAGACAATACTATATTTCTTACGGGAAAAAAGAAAAAAAAATTTCATAAGAATATATACAATTAGCTTCTAACATCAGAAAGTATTCTGCATTCAAGAAGAGACTTATCTAGAGCATATCTAGATATCACAAAAAGCTCCTGCTTGCTGTTGTCTGTTTAAAGGATAAAACTGAAAAGCTCTTGAGACACTGAAAATGAGTACAGAGCTGGTGATTTTTATTTTAAATAATTTAGACTACATAAAGACATTTGTTTCAAGATAGATGCAAAAATTTAAAATGAAAATCTAGTTTTCAAATATTTTCAGTGAAGAAGAAAATGACTCCTCTCATAAACAAGTAGATAGGGGCACACGGAGAAATCGCTAATTTTCAATAAAATAGTCAAACATTGGAGAGAGGATTCCTGGCAGAGGATACAATATGAGAAGTGATCTGAGTATTTAACCATAATATAAGAAAATATGTATTTCCCCCACTTTGGGCGCTTTTGTTGTTTTTGGTAGCAGACTCTGGATGGGGAGAGTGAAACTGAGAGTTTACCACACTGTGGAAAAACACCTCTGCACCTAAACAAATGCTAAATCTGGTCACACCATTCTCTGTTAATGTGTATGTTAGTCACTCAGCAGAGTCTGACTGTTTGCGACCCCATGGACTGTAACTGCCAGGCTCCTCTGTCCATGGGATTGCCAAGCAAGAATACTAGAGTCGGTTGCCTTGCCCTTCTTGAGGGGATCCACCTGACCCAGCGATCGGACCCAGGTCTCCAGCACTGTAGGCAGATGCTTTACCACTTGAGTCTCAGTTAATAGTTACCTTAAAATATAAAACAGCAGTGCTTATGTTTTGTTTCAATTCTGCAGTATCTCAAGAATTGAAAAAAATTTGCACCTTGAGCCACATGTAAAGAGGCTGAAAAAATGAAAACAAACAAAAAAATACTACAGCAAAGGATAATTTAATAAAAAAGATTTGGATTTTGCAAAATTATAAAGATCACAAAATCTTTGTTTTGGAATGTTTAACCTATATTTTATTTTCATTTGAAAATGCAATACACACACGTGAATAGTGAAAGTGTTAGATACACAGTCACATCTGACTCTGTGGACCCCGTGGACTGTAGCCACCAGGCTCCTCTGTCCATGAAATTCTCCAGGCAAGAATATTGGAGTGGGCTGCCATTCCCTTCTCCAGGGCATCTTCCTAAGCCGGGATCGAACCCACATCTTTTATGTCTCCTGCACAGCAGGTAGACTTTTTATGACCTTAGCCTCTCCACAAAGTCTTTAGCAACAGTCTAACAAGATGAGCACAAAACAATAAAAAAAAAAAAACCCTTCTCTGTCACAACCCTCCCAGACTTCTTTACCTAGAAGCAAAACAAAGATCCTTCTTCCCTAAATGTCCTTCCCTTTTCTGATTGGGCCTCCCTTTTGTTTTTTGTTTTTTTTTTTCCTGTCCCTCTAGGAATCAAACACCTCCACTCCTTTAGGGTTGTTTGCAACTTTACTGTAAGTCTGTCAGCTCCATCAGTCTTAACTCCAACAATCCTCTTACAACAGTGCAGTTATAGTTCAGTCACTCAGTCATGTCCAGCTCTTTGCAACCCCATGGACTGCAGAACACCAGGCTTCTCTGTCCATCACCAACTCCTGGAGTTAGCCCAAACTCATGTCCGTTGAATCGGTGATGCCATCCAACCATCTCATCCTCTGACATCCCCTTCTCCTGCCTTCAATCTTTCCCAGCATCAGGGTCTTTTCCAATGAGTCAACTCTTCGCATCAGACATGGTTTTCATTATTTCCCTTGGCATAAATTTAATGAAGAGAGCCATCAGTATATGATGAATCATCATCTTACCAGCAACACCAGCCATATTTCATTCAATGTATTGATCAATATAAGGGTAAATTACTAGTATATAATAATTTTCCTATACCTTATATAAGTGGATATAGTACTATATTTATTGAAGTCTTATTTCATTTCTTTCAGTAGAGCTTTAAAGTTTTTCTTCCTCCAAATTGCTTCATGGTTCTCATTCAGTTTCATTTCTAGATCTTTAGACTTTTGAACCTATTTTTAACTGAATATTTTATTCCATTACCCAAATTGCACTATATGTGTGTAATATAGTTTTAAGTGGTAGTTTAGTAATGGGCTTCCTGTGACATTTATCTCTTTTTCAAAGTAGTTCTTTCCTTCCCAAATGGATGATTTCAATTTTTCTAGATGCACATTAATAAATAAACTGACTTTTTTGGGACAGCTCAATATCAATATTTAACTTGGAAAAAGCTGACAGCTGCACTCTAATTTTATTATTATATTTTCTGCTAAGGATGTTAATTTATTCCTTTGTTTATTTTGTTTTTATTCATGAGGGTGCCAGTTATGTGCCAGACACTGTACTAGGTGCTATTTGCAGCAAAGAACAATACCTGAATTCCTATATCTTGTATTTTAGTGAAGGAAGTTAATAAACAGTGGTTAATACATAGTGTAAAGGAGAAATGCTGTGTTTTTGTTCATTCTCTTTGTGGGTTTAATGCATGTCATACAATTTTCTATATCATGGTCAAGGAAGGCCTTGCTGAGAAGGTGACATTTGAGAAAAGACCTGGTGAAGAGGAGGAAAGGAGCTATGCAATTGTCCAGGAAAGAAGATTTCCAGACAGAAAACCATGAATTAAGTCCTGAGGCAGATGTATGTCTAACAGGTTCAGAAAATATCAAATTACCATGCGGCTGGAGCTGAATATAAGGAGCATATAGTGGGCAACTTGCAATAATAGAAATCTAGAAAAACGAAAATAGGTTTTTGAAAAAAATAAAATCAGTCTGTGGGCCCTTGCTCTATTGACAAACAAGGTGTGAGTTGGTTTAGGTCTAAGAAGAATCAATTATTGGAAGGGTGTTGAAGTACCACTTCCAAAAGAGAATCGGAATCCTCCAGCCTCCTCATCCTCTATTTTTTCTCTATGTTTCTCTTTGGATGGCAGCATCATTCTCACAGACCAGGCTTTTCACAGCTCCACCATCAGAGAGAGACATCTTTCTTGATTGAGTTCTGATTTTGAAATCAGTAAAAAGTTCTCTGGACCAACACAGGACATTTATCGACTCCCAGACTGATTAATATGGCTATGGGTAGAGAGTGGGATACGCTTCCCTGGCAATTCAGCTGGGAAGGGATCTTTCTGCAACGCAGGAGACCCCGGTTGGATTCCTGAGTCAGGAAGATCCCCTGGAGAAGGGATAGGCTACCCACGCCAGGATTCTTGGGCTTCCCTGGTGGCTCCATCAGTAAAGAATCCTCCTGCAATGTGGGAGACTTGAGTTAGTCATCTGGGTGGGGAAGATCCCCTGGAGGAGGGCATGGTAACCCACCCCAGTATTCTTGCCTGAAGAGTCCTGTGGACAGAGGAGCCTGGAGGTCTACAGTTCACAGGGTCACAAAGAGTCAGACACGACTGAGTGACTAAGTGTGACACAGAGCGTGCAATGCTATGAATGGTAAACCTAATAACACCAAACCTTTAAAGTGAGAACCAGGAGCTGCTCACTTATGAAAGGGAGCCACTACTTATAGACTCTTATTCTCTAGCTTGGTCTCTAGCTTTAGTCGTGTCTGACTCTTTGCGACCCCGTGGACTGTAGCCTGCCAGGCTCCTCTGTCCATGGGATTTTCCAGGCAATAGTCCTGGAGTGGATTGCCATTTCCTTCTCCAGGGGATCTTCACAACCCAGGGATCAAACCCAGGTCTCCCGCATTGTAGACAGACGCTTTACCGTCTGCACCACCAGGGAAGTCAGATTCTTATTACATACTATTAAAATTTAGCTGAATCGTAAGAGGGTGTAAACCTTACATATATCCATTTTCAATGAGTTCACATCTTCATATTCTGGTGAATACCTCTCTGAGTACTCAATTAGTTACTAGACATGACTAAAGTCTTTGAAAATGTATCTGTAATCACTGAAGCTTTATTTAAAGGTGAATTTTTGACAGGTATATTATTTCTAAGAAATCCAAAGATACTGTTATTTCTATAGAGAAAGCAGGTATGTTGTAATTATTTTTGATTAATCAGATTTTATTTTTCTTCTCACAGGTTTGCTCCTATATTTTGTGTATTATTTCTCTACCATCTCAGAATGTATTATTGCTTTTGCATCCATAACAGCAAACACAATAAAATTTGTCTTTGCCCTCATGGAGCTGGATTGACAGGCGACATTCAACTACTGCCTACTTAGTATTGTGAAAAGTGTTACCAAGATACGATGCTGTTACAGAGAGAGGAGTACAGCATGACTGAGATTAAACTGCGAAGCTTTGTAAAATTCATTAATTTTTGACTTATTATTTCAAGTAGTTATAATGCCAACTCATAGGATTCTATTTATCTTACTATTTAAATGGCAATTACTCATGCTTTACTATTCTAATAATTATTAATTAGTTACGACCTGATAGTACTCCCTAGTGGGTATGTTTAAAAAAATTATCATACAATGATAAAAATGTTATTCTTAGGAAAGTGTAGCACAGTAATAAATTAAAAAAATGATATTTCAGGAACTTGTGACACTAGAGTAAGGCAACTTACCTTAATGCCTTAATATATATATATATATATATATTTAGGATAAGTAAACATACAGATATATGTGTATGTATACATACATTCAGATGCTTATATCTTTCCTTTTCTCCTTTGCCTTTTGCCTCTCTTCTTTTCACAGCTATTTGTAAGGCCTCCCCAGACAGCCATTTTGCTTTTTTGCATTTCTTTTCCCTGGGGATGGTCTTGATCCCTGTCTCCTGTACAATGCCGTGAACCTCAGTCCATAGTTCATCAGGCACTTTATCTATCAGATCTAGGCCCTTAAATCTATTTCTCACTTCCACTGTATAACCATAATAGATTTGATTTAGGTCATACCTGAATGGTCTAGTGGTTTTCCCTACTTTCCTCAATTTCAGTCTGAATTTGGTAATAAGGAGTTCATGATCTGAGCCACAGTCAGCTCCTGGCCTTGTTTTTGCTGACTGTATAGAGCTTCTCCATCTTTGGCTGCAAAGAATATAATCAATCTGATTTCGGTGTTGACCATCTGGTGATGTCCACGTGTAGAGTCTTCTCTTGTGTTGTTGGAAGAGGGTGTTTGCTATGACCAGTGCATTTTCTTGGCAAAACTCTATTAGTCTTTGCCCTGCTTCATTCCGCATTCCAAGGCCAAATTTGCCTGTTACTCCAGGTGTTTCTTGACTTCCTACTTTAGCATTCCAGTCCCCTATAATGAAAAGGACATCTTTTTTGGGTGTTAGTTCTAAAAG
>SJYT01040030.1:568939-589656 GCA_006410635.1 Cephalophus harveyi
AAGACGCTTACTCCTTGGAAGAAAAGTTACAACCAACCTAGATAGTATATTCAAAAGCAGAGACATTACTTTGCCGACTAAGGTCTGTCTAGTCAAGTCTATGGTTTTTCCTGTGGTCATGTATGGATGTGAGAGTTGGACTGTGAAGAACGCTGAGTGCTGAAGAACTGATGCTTTTGAAATGTGGTGTTGGAGAAGACTCTTGAGAGTCCCTTGGACTGCAAGGAGATCCAATCAGCCCATTCTGAAGGAGATCAGTCCTGGGATTTCTTTGGAAGGAATGATGCTAAAGCTGAAACTCCAGTACTTTGGCCACCTCATGAGAAGACTTGACTCATTGGAAAAGACTGATGCTGGGAGGGATTGGGGGCAGGAGGAAAAGTGGAAGACAGAGGATGAGATGGCTGGATGGCATCACGGGCTCGATGAACGTAGGTCTGAGTGAACTCCGGGAGATGGTAATTGACAGGGAGGCCTGGCGTGCTGCAGTTCATGGGGTCGCAAAGAGTCGGACACGACTGAGCAACTGAACTGAACTGAACTGATACATACATTTCCTATATTAGTCCTATTATCTAATTAGATGGAGCAGATTAAAAATTTGCATATATTTTTAAAAGTTAAGCAATGAAAAATTCATACAATAAAGATCTGAAGTCATATCAGGTGATACTGCCATTTATCCTTTACATCCTAGGATATTTTGGCAACACAGTTGGAGAGTAAATACTGATATGAGCATCAACCTCTGTGTTATCATAGTTGTATCATCACAAACACAGCTGTCCACCTACCCAAGAGCCATTCTCATTTCTTCTGTGCCTAGTGAATCTCAATTTTGCTCCGTTCTCAGGGCTCAATACTCTCATAGAAGGTGACTCTGTTCCTAATCTAAGGGCTGAAAGTTGGCAAGTGCACAATGGTCCTAATACATGGATCATGGTGATTCTATCCCTGTTGCCATTGATTGGCTTAGGCATGGGCTTCCTCAGTGGCTCAGCATAATGAATCTGCCTGCAATGCTGGAGACAGGGGATTGATTCCTGGGTGGAGAAAATCCCCTGGAGGAGGGCATGGCAACCAACTCTAGTATTCCTGCAGGGAAAATCTCAAGTACAGAGGAACCTGTTGGGTTACAGTTCATTGCGTTGCAAAGAGTCAGACACGGCTGAAATGACTGCACATGGACACACAGTCTAGGCAGAGATCTGTGATTCTACCCTGGGGAATAATTTGCTAGGGAAAGTCTGTCTGAGAACTTTCTGAAAGTAGTTTTTCCCTATCCTGAAGAAGACAATAATAAGAATATTTGATTTTCTGTTTAGGTATATAATTCCAAGAGGAGGTGATAAAGTTGGTTAAAATTGTTACAGCCACTTGAAGATTATCACAAGAAAAAGGGAAAACACCCTGAAGGTGTCAGAACAGAAAAAAGGGAAAGTTTGTTATTCCACAGAATTCATCGTCTTCTGAATTCATTATTTACAATTCAGTTCAGTTCAGTTCAGTCACTCAGTTGTATCTGACTCTTTGCGACCCCATGAATCCCAGCACACCAGGCCTCCCTGTCCATCACCAACTCCCGGAGTTCACTCAGACTCACGTCCATTGAGTCAGTGATGCCATCCAGCCATCTCTTCCTCAGTCATCCCCTTCTCCTCCTGCCCCCAATCCCTCCCAGCATCAGAATCTTTTCCAATGAGTCAACTCTTCGCATGAGGTGGCCAAAGTACTGGAGTTTCAGCTTTAGCATCATTCCCTCCAAAGATATCCCAGGGCTGATCTCCTTCAGAATGGACTGGTTGGATCTCCTTGCAGTCCATGGGACTCTCAAGAGTCTTCTCCAACACCACAGTTTAAAAGCATCAATTCTTCGGCGCTCAGCCTTCTTCACAGTCCAACTCTCACATCCATACATGACCACAGGAAAAACCATAGCCTTGACTAGATGATTCTTTGTTGGTAATTAAATATAATCAGATAAACTTATTACTTAAGCCACTTTTAATCAAGAGCTAAGAAACTTACTACCAAAGACCATAACTGATGGAATCACTGTGTTTGTTAAAAAATTTTGTGTCCCATATCCAATGGTAATAGCTTTGCATGGATTATCTCATTTAATCTTCTTAGATAAGACTATTATCCTATTTTTATATGCAAAAAGTGAGATTTATAGGGCTAAAATAGCTACTCATGATCACACACTAGGTGAGTAGCAGAGCTTTCAAATTTAAATCAAGTGGCTCTGATTCCAAAGGCAATCTTCTCTGAGCATGACTCAACTACTTATTCTTATTCGCCCAAGGTTTTAAATATACAGCACATACACTTATATTAAACAACTCTTTTTTTTTTTTCTTACATGGGATATACAAAATATAAAATCTATTATATTTTCAGACCCAAATTTAGTTTGTAAATGAAAGTCGCTCAGTTGTGTCCAACTCTTTGCAACCCCATGGACTATACAGTAATGATATCTAAATTTCCACATATAGGAATTTGTGTCTATTTATACTTCATTTAGAAAAATTATCTAAGATGTTAAGCCACTTAATTTTTAAAAATATATTTACTTCCTTTTTTCATGACCATCCTTATCATTGATCATAATCTTCAAAATTGAAGACAGCTATGTTTTTGCGAATTCCTCCTCCTGCTCTTTCTCTTACTACTCCGATCCACTTTCTACATTGCTTCTAGAGTTATCTTTCTGATGCATATTCTACTCATTTCATTTTAGTCTTTAAAATTTTTGACAATTTTTCCAGATATTCAACACGGATCAAGAAGCTTGTAATATAGCCGTAGTAGAGCTTTTAGTTTCCCTCTGTCTCCCTGTTTGTGTGTATAATATTCACATATATGTATGTATGTGTACAGTTTCTACCTGTTTCTTTATGTGTTTGCATCCTTAGTACCTAACCTGTGTCTGACATATAGTGGTGGTGGAGGTGGTTTAGTCATTCAGGCACGTCCAACTCTTGTGACCCCATGGACTGTAGCCTGCCAGGCTCTTCTGTCCATAGGATTCTCCAGGCAAGAATACTGACATATAGAAGGATTAGCAACTATTTGATAAATGAATTCATAGAGCAGAGACTTACACAGAGAATGGCATTTGGGACCCGACCTAAGCATCAATGGTGTCAAGTGCTGCACTTCTAGAAGTCAGTTAAACTCAAGTGCCTTCTTAGTATTAGATACAGAATTGGGGCTATACATATATAAATAGTAGAATTTCTCTGAGAAGCACACAACTCTGTGTTTTTCTTTCCTGTAATCTGTAAAGCAAGTTTTAAAATAGTGTAATGGAAAGGTCAGAGTTACTAACTGAATAGCTTAGAATAGAGGTGAAGAGCCCCTTTATAAAAGACAGCTTGAGTCTGAAGTAAGGGTACCCTCACTATTGGCCTATGGGAACTCTATGCTAGTCCTCAGTGATGATTTTTGCCATGATACTGAACTTTGGACATAATAGGAATGTAAAGTAATAGCTAGTAATCCACAATATTTTACTTAAAGGCTGAAACACCTTAGAAAGTGTCTCGTACCAGATTATTACCATTGCTTATTCAAAATGTCTAGACTGATAGCATAATTTATTCTGGGTTATTATGCCTGCTCACACAGCTTGCTTTTGCAATATAAATTACCCCTCAGTAACTTGAGCTTCCCCGATAATATAATATAGTATAATATAATTATATATATATATGTATCTTTTAGCTGAATGAGCATATATATATGTTTATTCAGGCTTACCCAACATCTTATTCCTCTCCTTCTGATCAGTAAAATTTGAGAATCCTGTGAACTTAGTGCCCTGATAATCCAGCCTGTGATGCTGGTTACCATTCAGGGCATCAAAATTGTAGTACTGTTTTCCTCAGCTCACCCATTATCTGGAACTACTGTGGAGATTAACCTGGTTTGACAGATCATTACTTTTCTATGAGAACTAAATAAGTGTAAAATTACTATATTTTATTCACCAAACACATTCTATTTGTGAAAGCAATCATGCAAGGTAGATTTTAGTTTCAAAGAGGCTTTTTTTTGACTCTATATGAAATCAAATGAAAGGGAACAAGATAGATTCAATCATCAGAGAATGTGGTAACATGAAAAATGAGCCATTGGTGAATTATATTCAATATTGAATATAAAAACTGCATGTATTTTGAACCAGGTACTTAATTTGAGAAACCTTAGAGAGATAAGAAATAGTCAACATTTTGAAGTTATCTAACAACTCTTGGCAAAAATAAGGCCACATTAAATGAGAACTGTGGTGATTTTATTAAAAGATAAACATCAGCTTTGCCACAGAATTGAAATATAAACAAATTTGAAGGAATTTGGATTTCTGAAAGTTAAAAATTATATTTTCAAGCTAGTATTTATGTTTTTTCTACTGATGCCATGAGCTATATAAACAAAGTCTTTGGATCTTATTTAGCAAAATAGCATTAACAGTCAGAAAAAAGTTCAGATGGTCTGAAAATAGTTATACATAGTCACATTGAAATGGAAAGAAAATTACCTGAAAGAAGATATAACACAGATGAAATGGAGGAAGATATTTCAGGTATTTGGAGTATTTGGGGAGAACTGGGGAGAAAATGCTTTTCCAGGCAGAAGACACGTGCACATCATTACCTTTCATTCGATGCTCCCTTCAGTAGTCAGTCTATAACACAATTTTATGTACAGCCTAAATGTCTTTTACATATTTCTTGGTAAGACATAACATTGCAGAATGAAAATCACCTCTTACAGGCAAAATACCCTGAAGTTATCCTCTAATATTAAAAAGGAATGTGATTTTTGAACATCTGAATCTGTTAAAATAGCTAGAATGTAAAATTGTGTGAATAATGCCAGTTCTTTAATAATAGAATATCATTCAACATGGTAAGATATTTCAACAAATTGAAAGGCAAAAATCACTCATGATAGATATTTATAATCATTAAATCGAATTAAGAATAGACTTTACCATAAATTTTGGCTTTTTTTTTTTTTCTCCTCTCTCTTATCTGTGTTTTGCTTCTGCCCAATCTTGATTTATCTTTCTCATATAGCTATTTGTAACCAGGGAAAATACTGGAGAAAGTTTTTAGTAAATTCCCCTTCATGTTATTCAGTTCAGTTCAGTCACTCAGTCATGTCTTACTCCTTGTGACCCCACGAACTGCAGCACGCCAGGTCTCCCTGTCCATCACCAACTCCCAGAGTCCACCCAAACCCATGTCCATTGAGTTGGTGATGCCATCCAACCATCTCATTCTCTGCTTCATGTTATTAAATGACATCATATTTTGGCATTTTATTCAGTCTTTTGTGAGAATATATATTGTTTTAATATTTTTAGTTTTTGATGCAGTGTTTCAACATTGTTAAGACTGAGATAAAAATTAGTATTTCTTCAAAAGGGCTACATTTTTTAAAGTTTCAGTTTCCGTTCAGTTCAGTTCAGTTCAGTCGCTCAGTCGTGTCCGACTCTTTGCGACCCCATGAATCACAGCACGCCAGGCCTCCCTGTCCATCACCAACTCCCGGAGTTCACTCAGACTCACATCCATCGAGTCCGTGATGCCATCCAGCCATCTCATCCTCTGTCGTCCCCTTCTCCTCCTGCCCCCAATCCTTCCCAGCATCAGAGTCTTTTCCAATGAGTCAACTCTTCGCATGAGGTGGCCAAAGTACTGGAGTTTCAGCTTTAGCATCATTCCTTCCAAAGAAATCCCAGGGTTGATTTTCTACTAAATATATCACTATACCTAATATAATCCAAATACATAAAGCAGGTATTTTGAGAGAATGAGGATGTGAACTTTAATCCATGTCAGGTATATGAGGAAGCTACAAGAGGAAGCTGAAACTCTGCTATTAAAATTACAGTGTGACATTTGAGTCAGTTCTAACAAGGTGGATGAACCTAGAGCCTATTATACAAAGTGAAGGTGAAGGTGAAGGTGAAGGTGAAGGTGAAGGTGAAGTCACTCAGTCGTGTCTGACTCTTTGCGACCCCATGGACTGTAACCTACTAGGCTTCTCCGGCCATGGGATTCTCCAGGCAAGAATACTGGAGTGGATTGCCATTTCCTTCTCCAGGGGATCTTCCTGACCCAGGGATCGAACTCAGGTCTCCCGCATTGGAGGCAGAAGCTTTAACCTCTGAGCCACCCGGGAAGCAAGTAAGTCAGAAAGAAAAAGATAAATATCGTATACAAAGCATATATATGGCATCTAGAAAGATGGTACCAAAGAATTTATTTTCAGGGCAGCAGCGGAGAAACAGACATAGAGAACAGACTTACAGACACTGGGGTAGGGAGGAAGGAGAGGGTGAGATGTATGGAGAGAGGAATATGGAAACTTACATTACCATATGTAACATAGATAGCCAATGGGAATTGCTCTATAATTCAGGGCACTCAAACCGGGGGTCAGTATCAACCTAGAGGGGTGAGATAGGGAGGAAGATGGGAGGGAGGTGCAAGAGGGAGGGGACATATGTATACCTATGGCGGATTCATGTGGATATTTGCCAGAAAACAACAGTTCTATAAAGCAATTATCCTTCAATTTAAAAATAAATGAATTTAAATAAAAAAAAAATAAAATAAAATTACAGTGTGGACTTCCCTTCTTATAAATATCTCTGAAAAGGGTAGTGAGAAGAGATCATAGTGTTCATAACATGGGGGTGAGTATGCATCCTAAACATCACTGACAGATAAAGAAAAAGAGTTTAAAGATGGAACAAATGTAGTTAGGTAGACAAGTATCAGGACTCTATATGGAAGTGGCAGTTTCTAGACATTTAATTTGAAGTGAAAATAAAGAGTACAGTTCCTAAGGAAGACCAAGAGGAAAAGACCACAATCAACCCAAAATCCCTGCATCAGGAAGAAACACCTATACAAGCAGCAATATAATGAGAAGTTCTATTATTCGTGCTGATATACAGTTGGTGACTGTGTGTATTAGGGAGCTATCTGTATGTAGTAAGCCACTCCTGAAACCCAACAGTTTTAAACAGTTTTTTGTGGCTCATATATTTACATGTTGATTGAGTAGTTCTACAGATCTGAGCCTGTCTCACTAATTTCACACAGGCTCTCTCACACACCTGGAGTCAGCTGGCAGACAGGCTGAGGGCTACCTGTCTGGAATGGCCTCACCCAGGACCATTTGACATTTTTCCATGAGAGGTTTTTTCAGACCCCTCCAGCAAACAATCCCAGGTCTACTCTTGTGTTGATGGCAGAGATGGAAGAGTGGAAGCAGATACTCACAGGTGCTTATTAAAGCTTCTGCTTGTGCCCATCTTGACATTGTCCCCTCTGCCAACACATGTGGACAATTCACAGAAGATGGAAGACCATCCCCGAAAAGTACCAGTACAGCCGTACGTGAAAGGCTGAAGACAATCAACGCAGTCGTCCTCTCAAACTGGATGTAAGGACAAGATGGACATTCAATGTAAAACCTGGCGTGTGAAATCAAGGCCAGATTAACAATGTGTGGATTTGGTACAGGATCCCAGAGGGATTCCAAGCGTGTCAAGTACCTCCACCTAAGAACCAACAATAACCTTTCAAACTAGTTAGAACTCAAGTAAAGGGTGGTGCTAACACAGGTGTGTGGAAAGGAGACAGCATATTTCCAGGAAAGGTTTCTATGAGACAGTTACATGGAAGATACATTTTATGTGGTCATTTCTTTATACCCTTACATAATCCTAAGGACTTTTTTAGCAGATATGAGTGTCCTCTCTTTATGGGTTTACAGGAAGAAAACATTCACTCTTCCCATTGTAGATATATGTGGCCAATGAGTTGTTTAGTTTTTTTTTTTTTTTTTCATAAAACATTTAATTGCTAGTAAGAGATTCTTATTATTTCCTTCACTTCTGCAAAAATCAGAAAAGATTAACGATGGATGATAGTACAAAGGTGAGTGGAGCCTGAGTTTCCTCATAGAGAACAGTTGCCATGGAAAACTTTTTGTAATTACAGAAAACTTTCTTTGAATATAAATTAATATATTTTGTGTTAGGCTATTGAAATTTCCAGGGTTGTTAAAGTAGCCAAAGGTCACTTGTAATTACTAATAAACCAAAGCAATTAGCCGATGAAATACTTTCCAAGCTCACTTTTAAAACTGGTTCATTATATAATGCTAATGGCCATTCTTGTTACCTAATATCAGAGGGTACATGGTATATATATATGTGTGTGTGTGTGTGTATGTGTGTGTGCATGTATCATCACAAAAAAACTTAGCCTTCAGCATTTGGTTAATGTAAAATGTTTACTAGGTTTCTCTGCTCTTAAGTTATGATTTTTCCCTTTACTTACTCTTTTCTTTGAAATTGAACCACAAAGTCAAGCTCAGTCTCGAGGGAGAGTGCAAGGAAATGAGCCCGGACCCTGGTTGGGGGAATGCACACACATATTTTTGGAAATTCTTCTATAAGAAGCAAATAGTAGTTTTGATAAGTTTCTATATTCAGTGTTTCAATATTTTGTTAATTGTTTTTATTCATGAGATGCAGTTTCCTTTTTTTTCCCCCTTGAGGTTTTTTTTTTTTTTTTCCTATTTTCGGTAAAAGAGAAACACTAGATTCATAGAAAATATGGTGTTATGGGCTTAATATTTGTGTCTTCCCCCATTTCACATGCTTTCAAAAAACTAAGATCTTGGCATTTGGTCCCATCTCTTTATGGCAAAGAGATGGGAACAAAATGGAAACAGTGACAGAGTTTACTTTCTTGGACTCCAAAATCACTATGGATAGTGACTGCAGCCATGAAATTAAAAGACGTTTGATCCTTGGAAGAAGAGTTATGACAAACCGAGACGGAGTATTAAAAAGCAGAAATGTCACTTTTAGCTGACAAATATCCATCTGGTCTAAGCTATGGTTTTTCCAGCAGTTATGTACAGATGTGAGAGTTGAGCCATAAAGATGATTAAGCATTGAAGAACTGATGCTTTTGAACTGTGGTTCAAAACTGTGGCTGAAGAAGACTCTTGAGAGTACCTGGACAGCAAGGAAATCAACCAGTCAATTCTAATGGAAATCAACCCTTAATATTCACTAGAAGGATTGATGCTGAAGCTGAAGCTCCAATACTTTCGCCACCTGATGCAAAGAGTCGACTCATTGGAAAAGGCCCTGATGTTTGGAAAGATTGAAGGCAGGAGGAGAAGGGGACAACAGAGGATGAGATGGTTGGACGGCATCACCAACCCGATAGACATGACTTCGAGCAAACTCTGGGAGATGGTGAAGGACAGGGAAGCCTGTCATGCAGCAGTCCACGGGGTTACAAAGAGTCAAACATTACTGAGCAAAAATTCCCATGTTTATTTCAAGTTCTCTCTCTGCTTGGTTCTCCTCTAAACCATAAAACACCCCGTGAACTCTAACCAGTTTAGTCTTCACAGGCCTTCTGCTCTGTTATTACAACATATTGCTGCTGCTAAGTCGTTTCAGTCGTGTCTTACTCTGTGAAACCCCATAGACGGCAGCCCAGGAGACTCCTCCGCCCCTGGGATTCTCCAGGCAAGAACACTGGAGTGGGTTGCCATTTCCTTCTCCAATTCATGCACGCATGCTAAGTTGCTTCCGTCGTGTCTGACCCTGTGCGACCCCATGGACAGCAGCCCACCAGGCTCCCCTGACCACGGGATTCTCCAGCCAAGAACACATATTGAGTAGAGTTTAAGTGAATAGAGCTGACACACAGCATTGATTCAATGCATTTCTTATTGTAATATTATTTTTGGTATGGCTATATTGAGAACCTATATCACATTATATAATTATCATTCAGTTATAGTTTTTTTATCATTTGATGTTTATAGCATGATATATTTTTCATACTGTGCATTAGATTTCTATGGTTGGTTTATTACCAGTTGCACGTGTGTACCCTTAAACATCAATATTATCACCCCCACCCCCTGGTGACTATCATTCTGATTTTTATGAGTTTAAATTTTTAGATTACACATGGTTAAGTGTCATCATTTGGTGCTTTTCTTTTTCTTCCTTAGCAAATGTGCTCAGGGTCCATCCACGTCACTGCATGTAGTTTTAAATTTTCTAATTCAGCAACAACACCAAAATTTTACACTTTAGAAAATTTAATGTTATTGAATTGACTATTAGACAAATAAAATAATACAGTCGGAATTTAATTCTCCAAAAATATTATGGCAGAAACTGTGCTAGCTCTTCCTAATATCCACTCCCTTCTCTTCCATTCTAAAAGAATTAAACATTCCAGTCTTTAGTTGGGTACATTTACATTGGTTAAAAATAATATTTTCCACATTCCCTTGTGTTAGATGTATACGTGTAAAATTATAGAAATAGAATTGAGATTGGTTCTGGAATGTCACAAAAATGGGGAGCACTTCTTTTTTATTATCCATTTGGCTGTTCAGCATGTACATATGATGCTTACCAATTCATTCTATAAGGCCAGCATCAACCTGATATCAAAACGATACAAAGACATTACAAAAATAAAATTACAGGCCAATAACAATGATAAACACAGATCCAGAAGTCTTCAGCAGAATATTAGAAAACAAAATTAAAAATATATATTAAAAGGATCATGGGCTTCCTTTGTGACTTAGCTGGTAAAGAATCCACCTGTAATGCAAGAGACCCGGATTCAATCCCTGGGTTGGGAAGATCCCCTGGAGAAGGGAAAGGCTATCCACTCCAGTTTTCTGGCCTGGAGAATTTCATGGACTGTATAGTACTTGGGATCGCAAAGAGTCAGACACGACTGAACGACTCACTTTCACTAAAAGGATCCTGCATCATGATCAAGTAGGGTTTATTCCAGGGTTGTGTTTTTACACAAAGAATGAAAATCAAAATTAAGCAAATGTAACTACATCAAAAAACAACAACAAAGAAAAAAATATCAACAAAATTAAATGGTCATCTACTTTGGATAGGAGACAATATTTCAAATTATATATCTGGTGAAGGGGTAATATCCAAAATATACAAATGAATTATTTGCATATAATTCATACAACTCAACATCACAAACAAAAGAAATAAATAGCAACAAAACCCATTGAAAGATGAGCAGAGGATCTGAATAGACGTTTTCCAAAGACATAAAGATGGTCAACAGACACAGAAAAGATACTCAGGATCACTAATCGTTAGGGAAACAGAAATCAAAGTGCAATGACATACTACCTAAAATGTCTCAGGAAGGATATCTTCAAAAGGATAAAAAGCAAGCATTGATTATGATGTAGAAAGAAGGGTATATGTGTGCACTGTTTCTGGAATTGAGAATTGATGTCGCTGCTACGGAATACACTATGGGGGCTCTTCAAAAACTGAAAATAGAACTGCAATACCATCTAGCAATTCCACCTCTAAGTATTTATATGAAGAAAATGAAAACATCCATCCAAAAAGCTAAATGTCAATTATTTCACAATAAAAATGGAAGAAGACCTCTTAGGATGAAAAGAGATGTTATACAGTGGAAAAAGTGGATACCTGCAAAACACATTTCTGACAAAGACTAGGATCAAGAGCATGTTAAGAACTTTCAAATCTCAGTAGTAAAAAATCAAAAGCATATGTTTAAAATTAGAAACAAAACTTGAATAGATATATCATTGAAGAGGATATACAGATGAAAAACAAAGCACATAAAAGATGTTCATCTTTATTAGAAATTAGAAAAATGCAAATTAAAGTCAAAATGTTATAGGACTATACACCCATCAGGGTGGCTTAAAAAAAGTGATGGAAAAGATGTAAATAAACTAGATTAATAATGCTTTGCTAATGTGTGCTATAGAGTTGCAACCACTCCAGAAAAAATAGTTTGGCAGTTTCTTTGCTTTTTTCCCTCAGTTTTATTAAGGATTTACTAGTTTACAAAATACAGCATGTGATTAATGTAAATAATTTGGTGAGTTCGGCCACATGTATACATTCTTGCCACCATCATCACAATCAAGGCAACACACATATCTACAGCTTCCAAAGTTTCTTTGTATCCCTTTGGGTGTTTTGGTTTGTTTCACCTGCTTGCTTTTGCTTCCTGTGTTTTTTTTTTTTTTTTTTTTAATGGCAAGAATATTTTACATGAGATCTACCATCTTAACGAATTTTTAAGTGCAAAATATCTTATTGTTAATTATAAGCAGTGCTTTTAAAACTACATATACTACTACTATATGATCCATCAATTGTACTATTGTACTATTAGTCATCTATGCCAGTTAAAGATTTGTGTGTCTGTGTGTGTGGATGTGTAGTTGCTAAGTCTCATCCTAGTCTTTGTGACCCCATAGATAGCCTGCTGGGCTCCTCTGTCCACGAGATTTCCCAGGAAAGAGTACTGGCTGCTAAGTCGCTTCAGTCGTGTCCGACTCTGTGCGACCCCACAGACGGCAGCCCACCGGGCTCCCCCGTCCCTGGGATTCTCCAGGCAAGAACACTGGAGTGGGTTGCCATTTCCTTCTCCAATGCATGAAAGCGAAAAGTGAAAGTGAAGTCGCTCAGTCTGACTCAGCGACCCCATGGACTGCAGCCTACCAGGCTCCTCCGTCCATGGGATTTTCCAGGCAAGAGTACTGGAGCGGGTTGCCATTTCCTTCTCCAGGGGATCTTTCCAACCCAGGAACTGAACAAGTGTCTCCTGCATTAGCAGGCTAGTGCTTTACCACTGAGCCACAAGGGAAGCCCTGATTAAAGATTCAGATTCACGCAAGTATCTGTGCGTGAGTGTGTATAGCTTTTTTATTCATAATACCAAGACCTGGAAGTAAGACAACTGTCCTTTAGAGGATAGTGTTTAAATCAACTATGGTACATCAAATCATAGACTACCATTCAACAATATAAATAAGTGAGCTACTGATACATGCAACATCCTGTCAAATCTCTTGAGAATCATGCTATAAGAGAAAAGCCAGTCTCAAGGGGTCACATACTATATGATTCATTTACACAAGGTTCTTAAATTGTAAAAATGAATGGCAATGTTGTGGACATAAGGGTATAAAGAGGAGATAGTAGCAGGGGGAATGAGTGTTAAAAGGCAACATGAAGCATCTTTTTGGTGATGGAGGCCATCTATAGCTTGACTGTATCATTGCAATATCCCTATTATGGAATTACATTTTGTGCATGTGAACCTACAATTATCTCAAGAATAAGAAAAAAAAAAAATTAAACCATGTCTCCTATATGTGTTTGCAATGAAAACATGCATCGTGTGTAATAGGAATAGATATTTTTTCTTTCCTCTCAAATACCTAGTCAATTCAGTTGCAGGTTTAAGTAAAGTGTTTGTCTAATTTATACGTCTTTCTTCTCTCTGAGATATGTCACTTTTTCTCATATGTTCTGAATTTAAATATGCATTTAAAATAGTTTTTATTCTATTTTATTCAGCATGTAGAGTGTCTATAATGAGATTTTCCCCACATTATCTTGGCCCTGTAGATTGCTGGATTTGGAAAGCTATGAGCCTTTTTTTTTTTGCTTGAATTATTTCTTATACAATTGAATTTAAAGCAAAATAAACTTCCAAAAATATTACTGCCACTGAAGTTAGGTTGCTATATCTTTTTCCCACTTTTCTCAGCTTTGCTTGGAAATGTACTTTATTATTGCTATATATTTATAATATAGATCATAAAAGTTCTCAATTTCCCATTCATAGTTCCTAAAACTCATTTCAAACTCATGATAAATGTTCCCATCAAAAAATGTTAAAACATTCATTTGTGAGTTTCAGAAAATATTCCTCTTCCATGTCTGTCAGTAGAAGGAAAAGCAGGTTGATCTTGGTAAATTGAATAACCAGTTTTTCAACCCAGAAAGAAATGGGGGGAAATTAATTTAGTGTACTAAATTGAAAATATCACATTATATAATTATCATTCAGTTATAGTTTTTTTATCATTTGATGTTTATAGCATGATATATTTTTCATACTGTGCATTAGATTTCTATGGTTGGCTTATTACCAGTTGCAAGTGTGTACCCTTAAACATCAATATTATCACCCCCCACCCCCTGGTGACTATCATTCTGATTTTTATGAGTTTAAATTTTTAGATTACACATGGTTAAGTGTTATCATTTGGTGCTTTTCTTTTTCTTCCTTAGCAAATGTGCTCAGGGTCCATCCACGTCACTGCATGTAGTTTTAAATTTTCTAATTCAGCAACACCAAAATTTTACACTTTAGAAAATTTAATGTTATTGAATTGACTATTAGACAAATAAAATAATACAGTCGGAATTTAATTCTCCAAAAATATTATGGCAGAAATTGTGCTAGCTCTTCCTAATATCCACTCCCTTCTCTTCCCTTCTAAAAGAATTAAACATTCCAGTCTTTAGTTGGGTACATTTACATTGGTTAGAAATAATATTTTCTGCATTCCCTTGTGTTAAATGTATACATGTAAAATTATAGAAATAGAATTGAGATTGGTTCTGGAATGTCACAAAAATGGGGAGCACTTCTTTTTTGTTATCTATTTGGCTGTTCAGCATATACATATGATGCTTACCAATTCATTCTTTAAGGCCAGCATCAACCTGATAACAAAACCATACAAAGTCATCACAAAAATAAAATTACAGGCCAATAACAATGATAAACACAGATCCAGAAATCTTCAGCAGAATATTAGAAAACAAAATTTAAAATATATATTAAAAGGATCATGGGTTTCCTTTGTGACTTAGCTGGTAAAGAATCCACCTGTAATGCAGGAGACCCGGATTTGATCCCTGGGTTGGGAAGATCCCCTGGAGAAGGGAAAGGCTATCCACTCCAGTTTTCTGGCCTGGAGAATTTCATGGACTGTATAGTACTTGGGATCGCAAAGAGTCAGACACGACTGAACGACTCACTTTCACTAAAAGGATCCTGCATCATGATCAAGTAGGGTTTATTCCAGGGTTGTGCTTTTACACAAAGAATGAAAATCAAAATTAAGCAAATGTAACTACATCAAAAAACAACAACAAAGAAAAAAAATCAACAAAATTAAATGGTCATCTACTTTGGATAGGAGACGATATTTCAAATTATATATCTGGTGAAGGGATAATATCCAAAATATACAAATGAATTATTTGTATATAATTCATACAACTCAACATCACAAACAAAAGAAATAAATAGCAACAAAACCCATTGAAAGATGAGCAGAGGATCTGAATAGACATTTTCCAAAGACTTAAAGATGGTCAACAGACACAGAAAAGATACTCTGGATCACTAATCGTTAGGGAAACAGAAATCAAAGTGCAATGACATACTACCTAAAATGTCTCAGGAAGGATATCTTCAAAAGGATAAAAAGCAAGCACTGATTATGATGTAGAAAGAAGGGTATATGTGTGCACTGTTTCTGGAATTGCCAATTGATGTCGCTGCTACGGAATACACTATGGAGGCTCTTGAAAAACTGAAAATAGAACTGCAATACCATCTAGCAATTCCACCTCTGAGTATTTATATGAAGAAAATGAAAACATCCATCTGAAAAGCTAAATGTCAATTATTTCACAATAAAAATTGAAGAAGACCTCTTAGGATGAAAAGAGAAGTTATACAGTGGAAAAAGCGGATACCCGCAAAACACATTTCTGACAAAGACTAGGATCAAGAGCATGTTAAGAACTTTCAAATCTCAGTAGTAAAAAATGAAAAGCATATGTTTAAAATTAGAAACAAAACTTGAATAGATATATCATTGAAGAGGATATACAGATGAAAACAAAGCACGTAAAAGATGTTCATCTTTATTAGAAGTTATTAAAGTCAAAATGTTATAGGACTATACACCCATCAGAGTGGCTTAAAAAAAGTGATGGAAAAGATGTAAATAAACTAGATTAATAATGCTTTGCTAATGTATGCGATAGAGTGCAACCACGCCAGAAAAAATAGTTTGGCAGTTTCTTTGCTTTTTCCCCTCAGTTTTATTAAGGATTTACTGGTTTACAAAATACAGCATGTGATTAATGTAAATAATTTGGTGAGTTCGGCCACATGTATACATTCTTGCCACCATCATCACAATCAAGGTAATACACATATCTACAGCTTCCAAAGTTTCTTTGTATCCCTTTGGGTGTTTTGGTTTGTTTCACCTGCTTGTTTTTGCTTCCTGTGTTTTTTTATGGCAAGAATATTTTACATGAGATTTACCATCTTAACGAATGTTTAAGTGCAAAATATCTTATTGTTAATTATAAGCGGTGCTTTTAAAACTACATATACTACTACTATATGATCCGTCAATTGTACTATGGTACTATTAGTCATCTATGCCAGTTAAAGATTTGTGTGTGTGAGTGTGTGGATGTGTAGTTGCTAAGCCTCATCCGACTCTTTGTGACCCCTATACACAGCCTGCTAGGCTCCTCTGTCCACGAGATTTCCCAGGAAAGAGTACTGGAGCGGGTTGCCATTTCCTTCTCCAGGGCGTCATTCCAATCCAGGAATTGAGCAAGTGTCTCCTGCATTAGCAGGCTAGTGCTTTACCACTGAGCTACAAGGGAAGCCCTAATTAAAGATTCAGATTCACGCAAGCATCTGTGCATGAATGTGTATAGCTTTTTATTCATAATACCAAGATCTGGAAGTAAGACAACTGTCCTTTAGAGGATAGTGTTTAAATCAACTATGGTACATCAAATCATAGACTACCATTCAACAATATAAATAAGTGAGCTACTGTTACATGAAACATCCTGTCAAATCTCTTGAGAATCATGCTATAAGAGAAAAGCCAGTCTCAAGGGGTCACATACTATATGATTCATTTACACAAGGTTCTTAAATTGTAAAAATGGATGGCAATGTTGTGGACATAAGGGTATAAAGAGGAGATAGTAGCAGGGTGAATGAGTGTTAAAAGGCAACATGAAGCATCTTTTTGGTGATGGAAGCCATCTATAGCTTGACTGTATCATTGCAATATCCCTATTATGGAATTACATTTTGTGCATGTGAACCTACAATTATCTCAAGAATAAGAAAAAAAAAAATTAAACCATGTCTCCTATATGTGTTTGCAATGAAAACATGTATCGTGTGTAATAGGAATAGATATTTTTTCTTTCCTCTCAAATACCTAGTCAATTCAGTTGCAGGTTTAAGTAAAGTGTTTGTCTAATTTATAGGTCTTTCTTCTCTCTGAGATATGTCACTTTTTCTCATATGTTCTGAATTTAAATATGCATTTAAAATAGTTTTTATTCTATTTTATTCAGCATGTAGAGTGTCTATAATGAGATTTTCCCCACATTATCTTGGCCCTGTAGATTGCTGGATTTGGAAAGCTATGAGCCTAAAAAAAAAAATTAAACCATGTCTCCTATATGTGTTTGCAATGAAAACATGTATCGTGTGTAATAGGAATAGATATTTTTTCTTTCCTCTCAAATACCTAGTCAATTCAGTTGCAGGTTTAAGTAAAGTGTTTGTCTAATTTATAGGTCTTTCTTCTCTCTGAGATATGTCACTTTTTCTCATATGTTCTGAATTTAAATATGCATTTAAAATAGTTTTTATTCTATTTTATTCAGCATGTAGAGTGTCTATAATGAGATTTTCCCCACATTATCTTGGCCCTGTAGATTGCTGGATTTGGAAAGCTATGAGCCTTTTTTTTTTTGCTTGAATTATTTCTTATACAATTGAATTTAAAGCAAAATAAACTTCCAAAAATATTACTGCTACTGAAGTTAGGTTGCTATATCTTTTTCCCATTTTTCTCAGCTTTGCTTGGAAATGTACTTTATTATTGCTATATATTTATAATATAGATCATAAAAGTTCTCAATTTCCCATTCATAGTTCCTAAAACTCATGTCAATCTCATGATAAATGTTCCCATCAAAAAATGTTAAAACATTCATTTGTGAGTTTCAGAAAGTATTCCTCTTCCGTGTCTGTCAGTAGAAGGAAAAGCAGGTTGATCTTGGTAAATTGAATAACCAGTTTTTCAACCCAGAAAGAAATGGGGGGAAATTAATTTAGTGTACTAAATTGAAAATATTTGACATCATTTAAGAATGCAAAAATATTTTTTTTTCCAAAATATTGGTAATAAAATTAGTTTTGAAGATGTGCAAGCTTGTACTTTATTCTTACCCTAATCTAATGTATATTAATCTCAATATATTTCCATTCAAAAACACCTGAAAATGATCATTTCCATTTCTGTCCTAGACTATCAATAGAGTGAAGCAAGCAAGACAATGGATGAAGGTTCTAATTTTTTTGCCCCAGCCTATCCCAGAAGCTGTGGAGACATTAAAAAGTACTAAAGACGTGTTCGTGTTCATCTTTATAGTCTATTAATTAAAAGTTACAAGGTACTAGTACGGAACATGCATTGAGCTGTCAATATATCTAATGATCAGATGATATGTATGCTATGATACAACTATAATGTTATAAGATGCTCAAGGGTGTCATTTGGAATCTTGATGGTATAGTTATGTCCATTATATCCTATTTATAGAAAGATTCTAACGATATAATGGTCTTAATGAACTTGTTTTTAACAGGTTTACTCACTACCCTTTGAACTGTTCATCATCTCACTTAAACCAGAAGCAGATCCCCAATTATAGGTGTGATTTGATCAGTAAGAAAAGATATTGATTTCAAAGGTTAGACCTCAAAGACAAAAAGGCATATTTTCTGTCCTTAAGGAGCTTATATATTATTGAAGATTCTACAACAGGTATTTCATTTTTCCTCTGTTGTGTATCACTCAGCGATCTGACTGATACAAGGTGAAAAATGGTTATTCAGAGAAAAGTTTAATGACATGACCATCGGCACAGGCTTGGGCAAGATGGAGGGAAACTGTAAGTTATAGGGTGAAGCCTGGAAGTCGCCAAGCAGCTGGGCCTGAAGCCGGGGTGGGCAGATAAGCGGGCCTGGACTGCTCAGGGAGCGCTGCGCGGGAGCGAAGCCCGGCTTGTAGCGCCTGTCCCTCTCGGGGCCCTCAGCCGGGCCACAGCCACCCCGACCGTGCAGGCGTTGAAGAAAGACCCCTCTAGACCCCATTCTCCTTCCTGCCGGAGGCTGAAACCAGTGCAGAGCCAGAAGGCAAGCAAGTCCACTGGTGCGGTTCTTGCAGAACAGCATCTCAAGGCACCAAGTGGGGAGGGAAACGCTGGAGAGGGGTCTGGGGATGGCACACAAGTCTGCCCCCTGGCACTCACCGCGAAGTGCTGATGACCTTGACATGCTGCGGTGAGTAAAGATAACTCTGTGCTTGATTCAAGAGTAGCTTTATGAGGATCTGGAGAGAAAAGGTGGAGAGAGGGTCTGGGGATGGTACACAAGTCTGCCTGGCACTCACCGCGAAGTGCTAATGACTTTGACATGCCTGGTGAGTAAAGATAACTCTGCGCTTGATTCAAAAGCAAGAGTAGCTTTATGGAGATCTGGGATCTTCACTGTATTCTATTTACTTCTCCTTAACCAACCTTCAATGCTAAAAAGCCTCTTGATGAAAGTGAAAGAGGAAAGTGAAAAAGTTGGCTTAAAGCTCAACATTCAGAAAATGAAGATCATAGAAAGATTCTAACGATATAATGGTCTTAATGAACTTGTTTTTAACAGGTTTACTCACTACCCTTTGAACTGTTCATCTCACTTAAACCAGAAGCAGATCTCCAATTACAGGTGTGATTTGATCAGTAAGAAAAGATATTGATTTCAAAGGTTAGACCTCAAAGACAAAAAGACATACTTTCTGTTCTTAAGGAGCTTATATATTATTGAAGATTCTACAACAGGTATTTCATTTTTCCTCTATTGTATATCACTCAGCGATCTGACTGATACAAGCTGAAAAATGGTTATTCAGAGACAAGTTTAATGACATGACCTTCGGCACAGGCTTGGGCAAGATGGAGGGAAACTGTAAGTCATACGGTGAAGCCTGGAAGTCGCTAAGCGGCTGGGCCTGAAGCCGGGGTGGGCAGATAAGCGGGCCTGGACTGCTCAGGGAGCACTGCGCGGGAGCGAAGCCCGGCTTGTAGCGCCTGTCCCTCTCGGGCCCTCAGCCGGGCCACAGCCACCCCGACCGCGCAGGCGTTGAAGAAAGACCCCTCTGGACCCCATTCTCCTTCCTGCCGGAGGCTGAAACCAGTGCAGAGCCAGAAGGCAAGCAAGTCCACTGGCGCGGTTCTTGCAGAACAGCATCTCAAGGCACCAAGTGGGGAGGGAAACGCTGGAGAGAGGTCTGGGGATGGCACACAAGTCTGGCCCCCGGCACTCGCCGCGAAGTGCTGATGACCTTGACATGCTGCGGTGAGTAAAGGTAACTCTGCGCTTGATTCAAAAGCAAGAGTAGCTTTATGGAGATCTGGGATCCTCGCTGTATTCTATTTACTTCTCCTTAACCAACCTTCAATGCTAAAAAGCCTCTTGGTGAAAGTGAAAGAGGAGAGTGAAAAAGTTGGCTTAAAGCTCAACATTCAGAAAATGAAGATCATGGCATCTGTCCCATCACTTCATGGGAAATAGATGGGGAAACAGTGGAAACAGTGTCAGACTTTATTTTTTTGGGCTCCAAAATCACTGCAGATGGTGACTGCAGCCATGAAATTAAAAGATGCTTACTCCTTGGAAGAAAAG